>JASAMZ010011036.1:0-41528 GCA_030248115.1 Linhomoeus sp. GSCO2_2
CATCTAGCCGCCGGGTAACCGAGGGAGGGCAAGATGGTGGTGGGCAGCCATTGATGGGGGGGGGGGGGGGGGGGGAGTGAGAAGAAAATATGTTAGGTTGGAGGATGGCGACCAGATTCGGCGATCCTCCATGAGCAGCTCTAGGCCATTCATCAAGGGCGAACGTTGGGGAGTTACGCCAAGCGCTGGCAGAACGCCAATCGTATTCGAAGGGGTGGTGCTGCTCCCCCCCCCCCCCCCACTTCTGGAAAACATGAGATGAGGGCGTGAGGGGACATGTCAGGTCTAGCCTTGTGCCACCATGTAGCTCAACAATTCGCACGACGCCTCGGCTTCACTACAAAATTTGACACTCGTCAATTCTTATTTGATCTAGAGGTACCTGTAATCGTTATCTGTGGTGGCGTAAACTTTGATGTGTACTATGACTCTGAATAAATTAGCCCAAAATTGGCCTCGACCATGTACTGTATGTGCGTGCCTGTCAATATTACACCTTCCCCTTCTCTCTCTCTCTCAACTCGCGCATCACTTCAAATCCAGACGCCACAGCGCTTCAGAGGTGCCATATGGCTGCCTGCGGGACACTGGAAGGCCTCAGCGAAGGGCGGGTACTGTCGCATTGGCTCTGACCCCCTCCACTGGACGCCTCTAGCGCTGGTGCTGCACCACATGTGTGTCCAGGAGAGGAAATAGAGCTGTTGAGGGGTGAAGTTGGACAGTGGACCTGCCATTCTCTTGGTAGAGCCCGGAAGCGACCCTGTGAAGGCTATGTAAGCCGCTGGCATTCCTGAAAGAGTGAACGCGATGTCGTTGATGTCTTGTGACTCACAGAACGTAGTACTCCTCAATCACCAATCTGATCCGGGAACGTTTGTCCGATTTGTCCCTTGATGAGGGGGTTGAGCTTTCCGTTGGCGCAGATTTCTGGGAAGATCTCGCAGAAGCGGTCCACCATGCAGTCTCGACTGTCGTTGAAGTGGCTGAGCGTCACCTCGTCAACCAGCATGGGACGAAGGTTGCCGTCCGCGTCGAAGAACGGAGAAACGTTTGGGTCGTAGCCGTGGCCGATTTCGTGGCCGATTACCCCTCCTGTGGCACCGTAGTTCATCACTGGCGGCAGATTGTTCTGGTAGAATGGAGCCTGAAATTGCGTCAGAGCTCCACTATCGGATATAAGTATTTTGCAGTTTGTTGGCACTTGCACCTGCAGAATCGCGGCTGGCATGGTGAAGGAGTTGTAGGTTGGGCTGTACCAGGCGTTGACAAAGGACGGGTTCTCGTTGTCAAATTTCATCACAGGCTGGCCCACTTTAGCTAAGTTGGCGTTGGCGAAATAGCGACGAGCTTTCAAGAGGCTGACGAGGGAGTCGTCCGTCTCTGACAGATCGAGAGCCGAGTAGACTTTGTTCAAGTACTCGTCGGACAAGAGAGCGTCAGAGTAGGCTTGATTGCCGAATGCCTTGCGCAGTTTCTCCAGCGAATTCACTTTGCTCTGGCCGACCAGCCACTCTGCCCGATTGAGCACTTCTTCGAAACCGCCCTTGACTAATCCAGCCATCAAATTGACCTCTGATCTCAGCTGCGGAAGGCCTGGCGTGTTGTCGAAGTAGATTCGGCCCAGGGCTTGCGGCAGATAAAGACCCACCTGAAATACAATGACCCTACGTATTGGCATGAGGGACACCGCACTCCATTCAAGCGACAGGATCTTAGAACTTCTGACGGCGCATGCACTCACCAACGTGATGCATAGACTTTCTTGCTCTGTAATCTGCGGCCCTTGGCCCGCTGGGTTTAGCAATCTCTTCCCAACTGGTTTCACCATCGGCTTTCTTTCAGGAAAGAATGGAGTAGGGCCTGCCTGGGCGTTTCCCAAAGGCTGATCTCTACTCAAACCATCAGAGCTTCGCACGATTGGCGATGGGTTGTTGAACAACTGCAGAACTGGTAGAAGTAGCAGGTTCTGCTGTTCCCTTGGTGTGAGGGACTTCAAATAGGCGGTCAGTGCTCTTCCGTACTCTGGTCGCACTAGAGCTATCACTGTCTTCTTGCCCTCAGTTGGATCGAAGTTGCCTGTGGCTGCAAATGGCAGCGAAGCGTTGTTGAGTGTGAAACAAGCTCGTGCTAGAGCGTTCATGTCAATGAGTCGTTTGTTTACAAACCGACCTGCATGCTCAATGAATGTGTTCAAGTCGATGTCTGGGAGCATCTCATCAGCGACGCCAAACATCAGTCGTTCGGTGAATGCCGTCATTTGGTACCCCTCAGCTCCCCAGTCGGTCGAATAGGGCCTTTGTTCCAACTGCAAACGTACAAACCAAAGCTGTGCAGCTGCAAAAGGTTGGGGTCACTTGACAGACAAACACTACTGCTAGCGACAAACCTCGTTCTGGAACATGGCGTTAATACGATCGACGTGAGTCTTCATTCTACCCACGTCTGCCACCACTTGGTCGTCAGTTGCGTCGCCGCCAAGGAAGTCCCTCAGTGATTTCAGCTGTTCAACCATGGCTTCAGTGTCAGCAATATCACCTGCTGTGGCGAACTGCACATAGAGAATCTGATTCTGAGCAGCTTCAATGTCGTTCCAAGTGAATAGGTGAACTGAGTCTTTCGGAAGTGGCGGGAAGAATTTGAAGAAACTGTAACTGGCACCAAGCTGGCCGTTCGATTTGCCCAACGTCTGAATAATGTTGTGAGATATTGTACTCCGGATTGTGTTTGCATTACGAGCCACACTAACCTGCTCGTAGCCCCAGTCATTTGGCGGAGTGAAGTAGCCGTCGACTGCAGGGAATCCTCCAAAGTCTGCCAAGATATGTTTCAGGAATTCCTTTCTTTGATGCAAGTCGTCGTTTTGTCCAATCGCCACGCAGGAGTCGAAGGCGATTCTAGCTTGTCTCAGCGCTCGCGGTGTTCGCGGGCTGGACTGCTGAAGAACGCCTCCATCAAGTCTCGTCTAAGTTCATCCCAAACCAAAAGAAGCTTTACAGGCATAACACACGTCGATTCGTTTCAGGCCATTGACGACGACGACGTTCGTCTCCTGCTGAATGAGCGCATCGTAGCTGAGGTAGTCGACTTCTTCTCCAGGTGGCACCCAGCTGTCCACCCATCTTCCACAGCTAAAATTGCTGAAGTCCTGACAGGGATCGACGGTGGGTTCCATGGCGGACTCGAAGTAGGCCGAACCCAGCTGCCAGCCTTCGTCGTAGGACAGCTGGCTTGTGGACTCGTCCACCGTGGCTGAAGCAGGCATCATGGTGTACATAGTGCAGCAGTGTGAGAGTTCATCTTGCAGGGGTTGGTGCTGGGTACACATCGAGTTCAACCCACTGATCAGTCCAACTTGTAGACCGAGATCGCGCCTCAAGTCCCCAAGTACTCTGTAGAGGTCAACGATGGAGTAGGTCTGCGCGTCTGGTCCAACTTGGCCGATCTCAAAGTGGATCACGAGCTGATTAGGCTCTGGCACTGGAACTTCCGACCTGAAAAGGGCTGCTAACTGCAGACTCACATGCACGTTGCAGACAATGCACTGCAGTCACTAGTGACAGTGAGTGGTCAGAACCGGAGCGTGGCCCACACAGTACCGTTCGAATTTCATCACGCTGGCGACGAAGCTGGGGTTGAGTTCTCTCCGTAGGATGTCTTGAAACTAAAGGTGGATACGAGGGTTTCCACGTTTCCCGCAGAAGTGTGATGAGAGTTTTCATGCCCATGCGACGCTGTGTTGCGGTGCGACAAAATACAGACCTTCTTGGCATAGATGTAGGCTTGCCGCTTGGTCGCGATGGACTCCATGTCCTCCAACCCATCTTGATATGGCCCACTCCGCAAGAGTTGAACGGAGAAGGTCCTCCCTTCCTGCGTGTAGAACGCGTAGCCGCCCAGTAGCAGCACAGCGGCTCCCACAGCCACCACAACGACCCCACAGATGCAGGCGCCGCAGCACAACGCGCCAAACTTCCCCATTCTACTTACTCCGCATACAAATTGGTTTCCAAAAGCGTTAGTCGTTTAATACAGTTTAAGATATCGTGATATGTATGTCAAGTTCTTCTATGTGGTTTGTTGCTGCCTATCCTTTCGTTTACAGTTTTGTCGACGGTGGTGATGCAATTGAGGCGTTAACTACTAAGGGAATGAGTATTGCATAGCGTCACCTGCAGTGCTGAATAGTGGCTTAAATGATAAGGCGGTTGCCTGCCTGCAAATGCTAACACGAAAGCAGTTCTGCACGACGTCTGTAGCGTAGATACCAGTGTCAATTGACGCAAGAACAGTTGATTTGTAGCTGCGTTGTGAGACAGATGCAGGTGTACTTGTACCTTGTGAAACGGACAAGCAAAAGTGTGCATACTTATGCACCCGTTCTAATGTAGGTGGACCAGAAAGACACAGCTAATGAAGAAGGTTGAACACGCTCAGGCAACGATATATTACGACATGAAAGTATTGTACACAATGCTGGGCTGCCAATCACACAGTACATCCATGACATGTATGTATTGTGCGTATGACAACCCAGCATTTTATCTGACATAAGTACCCACCTACAGACAGCTACGTATGTCTGTATAGTTGTAGGTAGTTACTTATGTACGTTAGATAAAAACTTGATTGGCCGCATATCGACGATGTCCAGCCTTCAGAAAAGGCCCATATCCAACCGAGACACGCTTTCGAGTCAATCTCCTGCGAATTGAACGATTGCGTACGTCCGGCAACCGGCAAATTACACTTCGCAGAAATGAACTACAGCGTGCTGCTTGTAGCTATAACAATGTGGCCCATCATTTCAGCGGACATCAAAATTTCCGAGCCCGAACGCTTTGAATGCGCTGGTGCGACGATACCGGTGACTTACCAGTTTGTATTCGTATAACTCTACATCCTCGTAGTCTATCTGAGAAGCGCGCAGGAGGCAGCTTTGGAAAAACTCGATCGTCAGCTGGAGGAGTCGAAACGAGTGGGATTGAGAGAATTTTCATCCAGCGACATTTTTGAACAAGGAAATTACACGAAGACGCTTCAACGATTCACTGCCAATTACACCATCCTAGCGATGCATATAAAAACTCCGAGTTACGAAACTAAAAACTAAACTAAACTAATTTTGGAGTTTTTTACCAACTAGCTGTTAAAAAACTCACAAAAATTAACTAATTGTGGGTTAGTTTTTTAACTGCAGTTAAAAAAGTAACTAGAGCCGGCCAGTTTTTTAACAGTTTTTTAATTATGTCGCACTAGAAATGTGCTTTTGACTGATTATGACAATCAGAACTGTCAGTAATTCTCTAAAATTTGTCTGAAACTTGTCTCACTATCACCAAGCCACCTCCGACAAAGGCCAAATCGGCCACGTAAATGGTTTTTCAAGAATGACAAGACTCAATTTGCGGACTTTGTGACTGAAGCGTTGCAGTTCAAAAACTAATTTTTAACTGCTCAGTTAAAAAACTAGTTTTTGATTAAAAAATTAACTCAGGTCCAGTTTTTTAACCAGGTAAAAAACAAAAAGTAACTCAGCTCCAGTTTTTTAACTAGGTAAAAAACAAAAATTAACTCAGGATTAGTTTTTATATGCATCGCTACACCATCCACTGCCAAAGGCTACCGTCCACCAGAGATTCCGCAGCGGAACGACCGGAGCGCTCGCATATGCCACCGCCTGCCGCACTGAACTGTACACCATCGACGACGACGGACCTTTGAACCATTACGTTAGGTGAGAGAGGAAGCGAGCCGAGGCACAAACGCCATCACGATCATACTTCGACCAAACCAACTTGCAACTCCTTAATGCACTCAGGCCTCTGGCGGGAACCATCACCATCTGCATAGAAACCTTCACACGCCGCGAGATCTTCTCAACTGTGGCCCACGAGGCGCTTCACGCAATGGTATGCGCAAAATTGTGTCCCAATTTCCAGAGTAATCCACGCATGCCGAAGTTTTTAAATTCGATAAATTGATTCCTTTGAAGGGGTTTATGAGTAGCTTCGTTTTCAACGCTCGCGACAACAACACCCTTGTGCTCGTGAGGAAGTGGCATCGCGACGGATCGCAAGGAGTGGAAGTTGTTACAGCTCCCTTCGGTCGAAATGTGCGCGTGTCCAGACGAGTTGCAGAGCACGGAGCAATATGCCTTGTTGCATGAGTCCCGTCACAACAAAGTAGGTAGACGCACGTATGCCATGGTGGGAAGAGACAGAAACAGATGTCTTGATCGAACGCGAAGAACCACTTGACCGACCAGCTGACGAAACCTTAAACCCCACACGAGAAGTATTAGACACAAACGCGACAGCCCACTTTCAGCGACCAAAGGACAAGCGCATCGAACCCCGCCTATCACCTCGATACTGCTAAGCGTGCATCGCGCGAAACTCACCCTCCTCTCACCTCACACTTCACCTGATCCACTCCCCTCTCTCAATCGTCTACCACCATCCTTCTCTGTGCTTGTCACCATCCTCTCTCCCTCTCGTCAAAAGGTTTTTCAAAGAAGGGAAGAACAGTGAAAGACGCGCAGGAAAGAACAGAGACGAAGAAACGAACGGAGCACACGAAGTGTAAGGGGAAAAGGGGAAAAGCGATCACGATGATCACCGATCAAAGATCACAGATCGCTCCTATCAAATCCACTCGGGGGCACTGTCATAGCCGTCAGCTTCCTCCTCGTTCTCGTAGCCCCCCACGGGGTCGTCGCCGTCGTCGCCGCAGTAGTCGCCGCCGTCGCCGTCGAAGTGGTTGTCGTCGACACTGCAGTCTTCGCTGCATCGGTAGAGACCGCGTTTCGGGTCGTAGCCGTATTCCACGTCGTCCTCAGAACCGCCGAGCCGAGGCTTCTTCCAAGGGTAGTCGCGCGCCGGGTCGATCTCCTCCGGTTCCACGGCCGTTTTCGTCAATGGGATGTCGGCAGCCGGAGACGCGACGTAACCGAGCCAGGAGTTGATATCGAGGCTGTCGTCTTCGTCGTCGTCGTCGTCCTCGCTGTAGTAGACTTTGGTGGGAGCGGCAGCCGACTGGGAGATGACCCCAAAGATGTTGTAGGACAAAGATGATCCCTTCTCACTTGCGCTCACGCCACCGCCCATCTCGTTCTCTCCATCGCCCGTTTTGACCACCTTGTCGTAGATCTTCGCCTCCCGAGCTCTCTGCCGTCGACGTCGTCGGCTCTCCTTTCGCTTGGCTTTGCTCTTGGGACGACGACCACGACCTTTCTTCTTCTTGCGCGGATCCAGACAGCCTCCCTCGTGCAGCCCCTGGTTCGAGGCGCTGGGTCCGTTCGAAATCGAAGGGTCGTTCGGCTCGGTCACGTCGTCTGCCTTGGCTTCTTTGACGTTTGGAGTATCTTCCTTTCTCTGGACCCGTTTCTGCCACACCTGCCTAGCCCGCTCCAGGTGGTCGCTCTTCTGCTGTGACACCGGGGGTCCAACTCGTCCCCACAGCTTTCCGCCCTTCCCATGGCGACGGGGTCCCTTTCGGCCGTAGTTGCTGTCGTTCACAAGAAGCTTGGCCTTGGGATCGCAGGGGACGCTGGGCAGGAGGTAACCATCGAACAGGAGCGGACCGTCGTGGTATTCGGGCGGCGCAGCTGGCGTGAGCGACGAAGCCGACGCAGAGTTCTCGCCCATTCCAGTAGTCTTGGGGACTGCGACGCCGCCGTAGTCGTCGTCCTGTCTTCGCGCGCCCTTCTCATCAGCGTTCTCGCCCACTGCTTCCGTCTTGGCACGTCGGTCGGCCATCTTGTCGACGAGTTGCTTCCGGGAACTCGACCTTGACGCAGCGATCTTCCCCTCTTCTCTTCCTTCTTCCTTCGTAGGCGCCTTGGCAGGCAAAAGGTTCAAAAGAAAAGTTGAATACGCCAGAGATAAAGCGATATACTCTGTCTCTCTATCTGCGCTCTCTTTATGAACCAATTCGGAATGACCGGAATGTCCCTTCCTGCAAGCTAGGGAATGAGCCATGGACCCTCTCTGGAAAGTGGGCAATGGAATCCCTCGCCTCGGCTGACTACACAATTTCAAGCGATGCAAACTGACTAGGTATCGTTCCCTACAGTTGATGCATTCTTCCTCGCTTGAATCGTCATAATCGTTCGGACAAGTGTGTTGCGGCACTATAATGGCTCCCGTTGTCGTCAATTCCACCACCCTGTATGGACCCGATCGTTGGGGCAACCCACAGTTCTTCCCAATCGAGGGATGGAAGAGGTAGACGAAGTCACTGACGTTGATCCGCGGCATACGACACCGTTTAGCCAAGAAGTGACCCTGGTTATAGCGCTGCATACGCCTGCTGTTTTCGCGCGCAGTACTCCATGAATGGATCAACCGCTCTACTAATGCCTCTGCATAGTCGTCGTAGTTGTCCTCGTCAAACTGCTCTGGATCGAAAACGGGCAAAGGAAACAGATTCAAAGGCGTCGCACAATCTCGCCCATACATCAGGAAGTATGGTGAGAACTTCGTCGACCGATGAACTGCCGTCCTATAAGCCAACAAGGCAGCCGGCAACAACTCGTCCCAACCAAAGGATGGTTTGTACCGGGTGTCCCAAAAAAAAGTATCCACTTCTTCTCCAGCCCACTGTTCGCGCTCCTATGAATCAATTTGGACGAAACTTTGTGCACCTATACCCAGATGTCTTGTAGATGAGTGTGCTAAATTGTAGCCAAATCGCTTCAACATAGCTTGACTTACGAGCACATAAAGTGTTCGCGTCAAAATCTCTTCGTGTTCTGCACGCACTTCGAGCAATACGACGTCTATCAATGACACTCGCTGTGACTGTTGGTAATGCAGATAATCTGGTTGAAGTGACAAAATTAGAGCCGAAATATCATGTTTGAATCATTAGATGCTCTGAAAGCAAAGATTTGTTCTGTTTGGAATGAACTTCCACAGGATGCGATTTTGCCATTCATTCAAGAAACGATGGGATAGAGGCCTTCGCGCCCGGCTGAGATGTGTTGTTGAGGCTAATGGGGGATAAACTGAAACCAAACGTGCTAAGTTGTGATATGCCAACCCTTTGTGTTGATCTGAGTAACATTCGGTTGCAGTTCGTCAGCTTGAAAGCAGGACGACTGAGTGGGTGAAAGCGGTTTTGCATGTATATCGCGTAACCGATTATAACCACGCGTGCGTCAAGTCTTTGTAAATGAAATTTGGTAAGCCGATTAAGAACACTATAGTGAATTAATGTGCAAAATTTGGTTGAAATATGCCATCGCAGTAGCAAGTAATGAGCTGGAGAAAAAGTGGATACTTTTTTTTGGGACACCCGGTACTCGTTATGCCACTTGAGCAAAATTCGCTCCAACGTTTTCTGAATCCGCTCAACTCCACCCTGAGACCTAGGGACGTGAGACAAAGACGTCGTTGTCAAAATGTTGTGTTGCTGACAATAGGTCTGAACGTCTCGTCCTTCTAAGAGGTTCTTCGCCCTATCCGAATGGAACAGCGTCGGGAACCCGTGTCTAGCAACAACCAACTCAGCCAATGCCCGACAGACCTCTTTCCCCGTAGGCTCTTTCTTGAAGGGCATAACCTCAGGCCAACGAGTGAACGCATCCATGAACACCAGGACACACGTGAACCCGTTCTTAGACTTTGGCACCTTGGCAATGTCCAACTCTACTCGATCGAAAGGCCGATAGATGTCAATGGGTCGCAAGGGCGGCTCGATCTTTGGAGCGTCATTTTTCAGGTTGCACTCATGACACAAGTACCCAAAAGCGATACAGTCGGCCCGAATTCCCGGCCACCAGACCCGATCTTTCAGAAGCGCGAAGATCCGCTCACCATGGAAATGACCATGGAACCTGTGCACGGCTTTCAGAAGCGACAATCTCAACCCGAAGGGAACCACTGGGACAATGCGAGAACCCAACCGACGACACAACAGTGATCCCATCACCACAAACTTGTGCGCCGCAATCAGAAGAGCTCGCTGTGCTGCTCGATCACTAGGAACCCTATCTGACTCCAAGAAATGGAGCAACCGACTCGTCTCAGTGTCCTCCAATTGATCCTGTCGAAATCTCTCTGGCGTCAAAGACAGCAACTCCTGACAGAATGGGGCAAAGACATGCGTCCGATACGCCGCAGCCTCAATGGCCAAATCGGCATCTTCCAAGTCCTCACTGTCATCGTAGGTCATCAACGGAACCAATCTTGAAAGCGCATCCGCCGCAGCATTGTCAGAAGCCGACTTATGTCTCAACTGGATGTCGTACTCCTGGAGCAAAACCGCTTCCTTGTAGATATGCTGCGAATTCTTTGGAGAATGAACCATCGGGATGAGAGCCTGGCAATCAGTGTACACCAGAGTAGACCGGCCGTCGATGTAATATCGGAAGTGACGAACGGCCCATAACAGAGCCATCGCCTCTAACCTAGTAGCCCCATACTTGCTCTGTGGACCTGATGTCCGTTTTGAAGCAAACGCTATTGGCTGTTCTTTGCCCTCACTATTCCTCTGAACGAGGCAAGCCCCGAATCCCTGACTAGAAGCGTCGACATAAATGATGAAAGGCTCTTCAAAGCGCGGATGGACCAAGAGAACTGGCGGCGACGTGATCAGGTGACACAGCCGTTCAAAGGCGATCTGCTCATTCTCTGTCCACTGCCAATCGGACTCTTTTCGGAGGAGATCAGTCAGAGGCAACGCCACCAACGACAAGCCCTTCACAAAGTGACGGAAGAAGTTCAGCAATCCTAAGACCTGCTGCAACTGGTGCCGATCCGTAGGCGGCTTCAGATTCTGGACCTTGCTGACGTTCTTATCGCAAACCTGGATACCATTAGCCGAAATGGTATGACCGAGGTAATCGATAGACGTGCGGAACAGGAAACACTTCTTCGGTTTCACCTTCAGATGAGCCTTCTCAATCTCAGCGAACACCAACCCCAAGTGGTCGATCTGATCTGATACAGACTCACTGTACAGAAGCAAATCGTCGACATACGCCTGCGCGAATTCGCCGATATACTTCTGCAGGACAGTATTAATCAATCGACAGAAGGAAGCCCCCGCATTCACCAGCCCAAACGGCATGGACGTGAAATGAAAAGCCCCCTGCGAAGAAGTGATAAACGTCGTCAAATCACGAGAAGCCTCATCCATCAAGATCTGCCAATAAGCGCTCGAGAAGTCCAGTGAGCTGAAGATAGTCGCCTTTCTCAAACTTGTCAGAAGCTGCCTCTGATCCGGTGGCCCAAAAGTGTCAACCTTAGACATCCGATTCAAGATCCGAAAATCGAGACAAAACCTGATCGACTTGTCCGGCTTCACTACCAAGACAATCGGAGAAGCCCAATCGGACTGAGCAGGAGCAATGACTCCAAACTTGAGGTATTCCTCAATCTCCTTCTTGATGACCTCCTCCTGCGCCTGAGTCACTGATCGAGCCTTTTGCTTCACTGGCCTACTACCGGGCAACAGCTCAATTTTGTGCTCCAACACCTGAGTGCAACCAATGTCGAACTCTGAATGGGAAAAGACTGTCTCTTTGTACCGATGCAAAATGGCGTCCAACCGCTCATTCTGTTCATCAGTCAACAGAGAGCGTCCAATCTTCAAACCCAACTGCTCCAGAGTCACATCCTTCTTGACGACTCCATCAGAGGTTACCCCTGCCGCGTACTGACGACGGCGCTCCTCTGGGGTTATCATCTGCACCCCCTCTGGAGAAGAACCTCCCTCAACTGTCTCAGGTACCACCGTAGCCAATTCCAACAACAGCTCATCCTCCTCAGAGGTGGGAACCAAGTCATTTTCCACCAGGAAACCCGAGAAACGGTCCGAATCCAAGAATGCTACCGTATCCTCATGATGAAGATACAACCAGGTCTCCTTTACTGGTTTCACGAAATGGACCCTACTAGACGCCTATAGGAGACCCTGCTCAGCTGAATCACTCAGACCAACTCCCGTCAGTTTGGAAGACTCCTCAGACACCTTAGGACTGTCACCCCTCGAAGTCATGAACGTCGGCAATGGGGAACCATCCAGATCCATTAGGTAGATCCCGAACTTGCACAGCAGATCGTTCCCAATCAGGATGTCCAAACCCATGTCTTTCATGACAGTCGCCCGAACGTCGAAATGGAACTTATCCCTGTACAAGCCGCTCAAGGTAATCCTACCCAGTGAATTCACGCTACCCCCTGAAGTACCAATGGGAGCTACCACCGGAGAGTACATCGCCGCAATGTTCAATTCGGACTCTTTATAAAAGGCCAGCAACTTGTCCCTCACGGCTTCCGACACGCAGGTAGTAGTCGCCCCTGTATCAGCGATGGTAGCTAACTCGCCCCGACCTAGAAGCTCTACCGTTCGGATCTTCTCAGAAATGGGAGGTAACCCGAGGAAGGAGAACCCCCTAGGATAGTAGAGAATAGGTCGCTTATCTGCCTGAACGCTAGGTTCCACCAATGACTTGGCAAACATCGCAGCATTCAACCGGACGTCACCATTCCCTTCGGAGAATCCCAAACCATCCTCTGCCAACTGCACCACTCTAGCACTGTTGTAACCAGGCGCAGATCCCCCTCTACCGTTGCCCTGGCCCCCTCTGAAGCTAGAGCCCCTCCAATTCCCACGAGAGGAACCTCTGAAAGTACCACCAAAGGAAGAACCCTGTCCAGTCTGACCACCAGCTGTCTGAGTAACCATTTGCTGGGTACGAATGGCCTCCTGCTTGAAACACGTGGCATCAGTATGACTGAGGAAGTTTCCAAAACCTCTCTCTCGACAGTAGGTACACACTCTAGCCGTACACTGCGCCCTCAGATGACCAAGCTGACGACAATTGAAGCACTCCTTCACCGAACCAGAACCCTGGAACAAAGGACGATTCCCAATCCTATCCAACCCCAAGTTCTGAGACGGTGGCGGTTGGAATCTTGCCCCGCCAGTCGAACTGCCCTGTAAATTTTGCTGCTGCCCTCGAGGCGCCCTATCAGAGACAACTTTCGGAGCTTGGGACTTCACATCCCGCTCGCTCTCTTTCTTAGCCGCAGCTGTGAAGACACCGTCGACCGTCCACTCACTATCGTCTAGAACAGCCTGATTTGCTGGAAGAAGTGACTGATGAACGACAAACGCCTGGCAAGATTCGTAGCGAGCCTTGTTTTTGGCATTCTCCCGATGACAGATTTGACCGCAAGGACACACAAGAGCCTCTGTTTCTGGCACCACTATGGCACTTTCAGCGGTCCGGAACTCACGCTCCATGATCGAACGCCACTGGTACACTGACTGGTAATTCTGCTGACGTTTACCCCACAGCGACGCCATCTTGACCGTTCGCGTTCTCCTATCGGCGAAGTTGGTAGTCAATCGATCGACAACCTGCTGATAATCGGCCTTCACCTCCTCCGACATGGACATAAAGAACTTCAAGGCGTCACCCGTCAACAACTCCAACAGGTACTTCCGTTTGACTGCCTGCGGATAATTCTCGACAGCGATCCCAAATTCGACGAACCAGTCGGCGAAATTGTCCCTGTCTAGACCCGCGAACTTAGCCAAACCCGGCCTGGTATACGCCAGCGTGTTCAATACCGTACCCAACCCGTTCAAGCCATCGGCGGCGATCGCTGTAGAAGAGAAAGGACCTGCCGAATCAGGCGGCGCCCGCGAGTGATTGAGAATCGCTTCCATCTGACGGCGCGACTCCTCTCTATCTCTATCCCTATCAGCCATCATCTGCTGCACAAGCTCCCGCTGCGCCAAATCCCTAGCCGTCCGTTCCTCCCGCTCTTTCTCGCGCTGCGCTTCACGCTCCTCACGCTGTTCTCGCTCTTTCCTCTCGGCCTCCCGTTCCTGCCGCTCCAGTACCAGCTGCAACATCTCCGTCTGGGCTGCCTGCTGCTGACGCTGCAACTCCGCAAACATGGACACTATCTGAGGAGCCGGTTCCTGAGAAATCGACCTATCCGCCACCCGCTCAGAGGAAACACTGTCCTTGTCACTGTCCTCGAGATCGCCGTCTTCCACCCTGTGCGCCTGCCCGCTCTCGTCCAGATTCAGCTTCTGAGAAACTTCCTTCTTTTCCGGAACCTGCTGTCTCACCGCCAGAACCGAAGGATCCACCCAACCGTAGTCGACATTCTCATCGACCAGAATCTCATCCGTCGTCCGCCTCTTAGCGAGGGACACCGGCTTCTTTCCCGACTGCTGATCGTCCATTCTGATCAACACTCACACCCACAGGAAAGAGATTCCCACTAGCCGCCTATCGCCGATACTTCCACCCTTCAGCTCAAACGCCAACAGACCTTCCAACTACTACGTTTCCCAGGAACCGTTCCCGAACGGTACTAGCGTTCCCGGACAACGCACCAGTTGTAGTCAGGCCCGTTGACGGCCAAGCCCGGGACGCGTTTGGTACGCGATAGACTTCCCAACTACACCACTAAGACAGAGGTCAGTACGCGCCCAAGCCGTAGACTACTGAACACCTAACCCCTGTCGCACGTATCGTACCCCAGTAAGCTCTATCAAGTGCAAGGTCGCTTAACCCGTGCTTGGTCAAGACACACTCAGAGACTCACGGATAGGCGCTGTTCCAAGCAGTAGTCCGAATGGGTTGGGTGTTTATTTCCGACCACAGCTAAGAATAAGCTACCAGGCTAACAAACGGCAGACTACTTATACTGAACTGCTGGAATCTTAGTTATGCATGGCATCCTAATGGTGCCATGCTTACACAGGAGTTGCCAACACGACGGAAGGAACAGCCAAAGCAACGGTTGAACGGTCGACGACAGAGCTTTCGACAACGACCTCGTGTGGTGATTGCACTGCTTCTTTAGTTCTATGCGCCCTTTCTTCGCTATCCTTTCTAGACTACTGAGATTGGAAATGATCCCCATTGACCAATTGACCAGAGTTGGCTATCTAGAATGAAGTGTGCTCGGCTGTTGTCGTAATGTGGGTTTGTACATATACCGTCTCTCATTTCTGAGATTAAGGTCGGAAAAAGTTCGTTCGACGAGAGTTTGATGAGCGTACGCTTCTCAGTAACAAGGCGTGCTCTGAAGTGGTTCAGAGCGTTCAAAGCAAGAAGTGAGATAGTTTACATTATTCCTTCTTGTAGTCTGTTGTGTCGAGTTATGAAACGGATTCCGCTACGTACTCACATTGCATTAGATAGATAAGTACATAGATAGGCATGCATGCCGTCGAGATTGGGGGACCAGCAAGCAACACGATCAGTTTATGAAACGGTACTGGCGACACACGTGCTGGCAACAGTACTTCAGTACTTCTGCTGGGCATTCGAAATCCCCTTCACAGATAAGCAGTCGCACGGTTTGGAAACCAAATCCCTGGAAGCCTGGCATTCTTGTAGTGGTAGGGCGTTGGTTTGAGCTGCAAGTTGCGCAAGCTAGGTACGTTTTGTGCCTGATATTTTGCGATAGAAGGTACTATGAAATGTAACCCACGGCTTTGCGCAATGGGCAAACATTGCTCTAGTGCCTGACACTGATCCCACTCTGGCTTGTGCGTTTATTTTGCGTGCGAGGTGGGACCACTCACATACACTCCTTCTTTCAGCCAGCTTCACCCTTGTCAAATCATCAGATGGCATCAGTGTCTTTCATCTGACAGAAGATGCCGGAGTAGCCTTCGTCGCAGTCGACGCAAACGTCCCAGAATACGCCCATGATTGGCGTTTCGACGTTGTGGCACTTGCCGCCGTGGAGGCAATAGGCAGGTTCTAATTCGCAGTTATTCACGTCTGAAGCAAAGCACAGAACGGGTAAGGTACACGGTAAGTGTGCTCGCGTACCAATGCGTCATACTGAAGTCTGATGATTCTGTTGTCATAGTAATCGGAGATCAGAGTCGCTGCAGTGGTGCTATCATGATTGATGACCTCAGTTCAACTCAACATACCACCAACCCTCTTCGCAAAAGGGCCCTTTGGCAAAGTAGACCGGGCGGCGCTCCAAGTCCGGTTCAACGCTGTCGTCTGCCGAAGGCCACACGAAGCTCTTGCAGTGGCACTTGAACGGCAGCCTGAGATTCAAAACTGTTAGCTACAGTAGCTTCAGTGTAGCGTAGAATAAGTAGTGTACCTCCCGCTTTGATAAGCGTCAAAATCGGACTCGCAGCGCTGAGTCAGAAGGCCACAAGTCTGAACTTCACAGCCATCTGAAGTAACAAACTCTCTATGCTAAGATGCTTTTGGTAGAACGTCAGAAATCAACGAATACCAAATTCCTGGCATATGTCTCCTTTGAAGAGTTTGTCACAGTCACATTCAAAGGACCCCACTGTGTTCTTGCAGTGGCCGTTCTCGCCGCAGTGGTCTTGGTACTCGTCCAGCGCACATTCGTCGACGTCTAGAAGGCTTCAGGAAGTCAAACTGCGTGGCTACAGTAATCTACAGAAAGCACCGTCTTCGCAGGTGGGCCCAGTATAGCCTGATTCGGCGTCGCAGACGCAGCCATAGGAACCCGCTGTGTTGACGCAAGTTCCACCGTTCTTGCAGGGCGATTCGTCGCACTCGTTCACGTCTAACCGAAAGTGAGCGACAGTTAATTGCAAGGACTGGACGGGGTTATCGCGTTGAAAACTCCAACTCACCTTCTTCGCAGGTGGGTCCCGTGTAGCCCGAACCATCTGTGCAGTGGCACTGGAAACCTCCCTGTGTATTCTGGCACCTGCCATCATGCTTGCAGGGATTGTCCATTTCACACTCGTTTACATCTGAAGGAGTATGAGTTTGTCTGGCTCGCACTGACAATGGTTTGCAAAGCAAAAATGTTTTCCGTCAACGCAGTGTTGCCCAGTCCGGTTGGGGGTGCAGATGCAGTTGTAAGACCCCGGTGTGTTGAGGCATGTACCGCCGTTGCGACAGAGCGTCTTGTCGTTGGTTTCTGCGCTTGCGCACTCGTCGACGTCTGAACCGTCGTCGTCGTCGTCGTCGTCGTCGTCGTCGTCGTCGTCGTCGTCGTCGTCGTCGTCGTCGTCGTCGTCGTCGTCGTCGTCGTCGTCGTCGTCGTCGTCGTCGTCGTCGTCGTCGTTGTTGTTGTTGTTGTTGTTGTTGTTGTTGTTGTTGTTGTTGTTGTTGTTGTTGTTGTTGTTGTTGTTGTTGTTGTTGTTGTTGTTGTTGTTGTTGTTGTTGTTGTTGTTGTTGTTGTTGTTGTTGTTGTTGTTGTTGTTGTTGTTGTTGTTGTTGTTGTTGTTGTTGTTGTTGTTGTTGTTGTTGTTGTTGTTGTTGTTGTTGTTGTTGTTGTTGTTGTTGTTGTTGTTGTTGTTGTTGTTGTTGTTGTTGTTGTTGTTGTTGTTGTTGTTGTTGTTGTTGTTGTTGTTGTTGTTGTTGTTGTTGTTGTTGTTGTTGTTGTTGTTGTTGTTGTTGTTGTTGTTGTTGTTGTTGTTGTTGTTGTTGTTGTTGTTGTTGTTGTTGTTGTTGTTGTTGTTGTTGTTGTTGTTGTTGTTGTTGTTGTTGTTGTTGTTGTTGTTGTTGTTGTTGTTGTTGTTGTTGTTGTTGTTGTTGTTGTTGTTGTTGTTGTTGTTGTTGTTGTTGTTGTTGTTGTTGTTGTTGTTGTTGTTGTTGTTGTTGTTGTTGTTGTTGTTGTTGTTGTTGTTGTTGTTGTTGTTGTTGTTGTCGTCGTCGTCGTCGTCGTCGTCGTCGTCGTCGTCGTCGTCGCCGTGAACACCAGGACACACGTGAACCCGTTCTTAGACTTTGGCACCTTGGCAATGTCCAACTCTACTCGATCGAAAGGCCGATAGATGTCAATGGGTCGCAAGGGCGGCTCGATCTTTGGAGCGTCATTTTTCAGGTTGCACTCATGACACAAGTACCCAAAAGCGATACAGTCGGCCCGAATTCCCGGCCACCAGACCCGATCTTTCAGAAGCGCGAAGATCCGCTCACCATGGAAATGACCATGGAACCTGTGCACGGCTTTCAGAAGCGACAATCTCAACCCGAAGGGAACCACTGGGACAATGCGAGAACCCAACCGACGACACAACAGTGATCCCATCACCACAAACTTGTGCGCCGCAATCAGAAGAGCTCGCTGTGCTGCTCGATCACTAGGAACCCTATCTGACTCCAAGAAATGGAGCAACCGACTCGTCTCAGTGTCCTCCAATTGATCCTGTCGAAATCTCTCTGGCGTCAAAGACAGCAACTCCTGACAGAATGGGGCAAAGACATGCGTCCGATACGCCGCAGCCTCAATGGCCAAATCGGCATCTTCCAAGTCCTCACTGTCATCGTAGGTCATCAACGGAACCAATCTTGAAAGCGCATCCGCCGCAGCATTGTCAGAAGCCGACTTATGTCTCAACTGGATGTCGTACTCCTGGAGCAAAACCGCTTCCTTGTAGATATGCTGCGAATTCTTTGGAGAATGAACCATCGGGATGAGAGCCTGGCAATCAGTGTACACCAGAGTAGACCGGCCGTCGATGTAATATCGGAAGTGACGAACGGCCCATAACAGAGCCATCGCCTCTAACCTAGTAGCCCCATACTTGCTCTGTGGACCTGATGTCCGTTTTGAAGCAAACGCTATTGGCTGTTCTTTGCCCTCACTATTCCTCTGAACGAGGCAAGCCCCGAATCCCTGACTAGAAGCGTCGACATAAATGATGAAAGGCTCTTCAAAGCGCGGATGGACCAAGAGAACTGGCGGCGACGTGATCAGGTGACACAGCCGTTCAAAGGCGATCTGCTCATTCTCTGTCCACTGCCAATCGGACTCTTTTCGGAGGAGATCAGTCAGAGGCAACGCCACCAACGACAAGCCCTTCACAAAGTGACGGAAGAAGTTCAGCAATCCTAAGACCTGCTGCAACTGGTGCCGATCCGTAGGCGGCTTCAGATTCTGGACCTTGCTGACGTTCTTATCGCAAACCTGGATACCATTAGCCGAAATGGTATGACCGAGGTAATCGATAGACGTGCGGAACAGGAAACACTTCTTCGGTTTCACCTTCAGATGAGCCTTCTCAATCTCAGCGAACACCAACCCCAAGTGGTCGATCTGATCTGATACAGACTCACTGTACAGAAGCAAATCGTCGACATACGCCTGCGCGAATTCGCCGATATACTTCTGCAGGACAGTATTAATCAATCGACAGAAGGAAGCCCCCGCATTCACCAGCCCAAACGGCATGGACGTGAAATGAAAAGCCCCCTGCGAAGAAGTGATAAACGTCGTCAAATCACGAGAAGCCTCATCCATCAAGATCTGCCAATAAGCGCTCGAGAAGTCCAGTGAGCTGAAGATAGTCGCCTTTCTCAAACTTGTCAGAAGCTGCCTCTGATCCGGTGGCCCAAAAGTGTCAACCTTAGACATCCGATTCAAGATCCGAAAATCGAGACAAAACCTGATCGACTTGTCCGGCTTCACTACCAAGACAATCGGAGAAGCCCAATCGGACTGAGCAGGAGCAATGACTCCAAACTTGAGGTATTCCTCAATCTCCTTCTTGATGACCTCCTCCTGCGCCTGAGTCACTGATCGAGCCTTTTGCTTCACTGGCCTACTACCGGGCAACAGCTCAATTTTGTGCTCCAACACCTGAGTGCAACCAATGTCGAACTCTGAATGGGAAAAGACTGTCTCTTTGTACCGATGCAAAATGGCGTCCAACCGCTCATTCTGTTCATCAGTCAACAGAGAGCGTCCAATCTTCAAACCCAACTGCTCCAGAGTCACATCCTTCTTGACGACTCCATCAGAGGTTACCCCTGCCGCGTACTGACGACGGCGCTCCTCTGGGGTTATCATCTGCACCCCCTCTGGAGAAGAACCTCCCTCAACTGTCTCAGGTACCACCGTAGCCAATTCCAACAACAGCTCATCCTCCTCAGAGGTGGGAACCAAGTCATTTTCCACCAGGAAACCCGAGAAACGGTCCGAATCCAAGAATGCTACCGTATCCTCATGATGAAGATACAACCAGGTCTCCTTTACTGGTTTCACGAAATGGACCCTACTAGACGCCTATAGGAGACCCTGCTCAGCTGAATCACTCAGACCAACTCCCGTCAGTTTGGAAGACTCCTCAGACACCTTAGGACTGTCACCCCTCGAAGTCATGAACGTCGGCAATGGGGAACCATCCAGATCCATTAGGTAGATCCCGAACTTGCACAGCAGATCGTTCCCAATCAGGATGTCCAAACCCATGTCTTTCATGACAGTCGCCCGAACGTCGAAATGGAACTTATCCCTGTACAAGCCGCTCAAGGTAATCCTACCCAGTGAATTCACGCTACCCCCTGAAGTACCAATGGGAGCTACCACCGGAGAGTACATCGCCGCAATGTTCAATTCGGACTCTTTATAAAAGGCCAGCAACTTGTCCCTCACGGCTTCCGACACGCAGGTAGTAGTCGCCCCTGTATCAGCGATGGTAGCTAACTCGCCCCGACCTAGAAGCTCTACCGTTGGGATCTTCTCAGAAATGGGAGGTAACCCGAGGAAGGAGAACCCCCTAGGATAGTAGAGAATAGGTCGCTTATCTGCCTGAACGCTAGGTTCCACCAATGACTTGGCAAACATCGCAGCATTCAACCGGACGTCACCATTCCCTTCGGAGAATCCCAAACCATCCTCTGCCAACTGCACCACTCTAGCACTGTTGTAACCAGGCGCAGATCCCCCTCTACCGTTGCCCTGGCCCCCTCTGAAGCTAGAGCCCCTCCAATTCCCACGAGAGGAACCTCTGAAAGTACCACCAAAGGAAGAACCCTGTCCAGTCTGACCACCAGCTGTCTGAGTAACCATTTGCTGGGTACGAATGGCCTCCTGCTTGAAACACGTGGCATCAGTATGACTGAGGAAGTTTCCAAAACCTCTCTCTCGACAGTAGGTACACACTCTAGCCGTACACTGCGCCCTCAGATGACCAAGCTGACGACAATTGAAGCACTCCTTCACCGAACCAGAACCCTGGAACAAAGGACGATTCCCAATCCTATCCAACCCCAAGTTCTGAGACGGTGGCGGTTGGAATCTTGCCCCGCCAGTCGAACTGCCCTGGTAAATTTTGCTGCTGCCCTCGAGGCGCCCTATCAGAGACAACTTTCGGAGCTTGGGACTTCACATCCCGCTCGCTCTCTTTCTTAGCCGCAGCTGTGAAGACACCGTCGACCGTCCACTCACTATCGTCTAGAACAGCCTGATTTGCTGGAAGAAGTGACTGATGAACGACAAACGCCTGGCAAGATTCGTAGCGAGCCTTGTTTTTGGCATTCTCCCGATGACAGATTTGACCGCAAGGACACACAAGAGCCTCTGTTTCTGGCACCACTATGGCACTTTCAGCGGTCCGGAACTCACGCTCCATGATCGAACGCCACTGGTACACTGACTGGTAATTCTGCTGACGTTTACCCCACAGCGACGCCATCTTGACCGTTCGCGTTCTCCTATCGGCGAAGTTGGTAGTCAATCGATCGACAACCTGCTGATAATCGGCCTTCACCTCCTCCGACATGGACATAAAGAACTTCAAGGCGTCCCCCGTCAACAACTCCAACAGGTACTTCCGTTTGACTGCCTGTGGATAATTCTCGACGGCAATTCCGAATTCGACGAACCAGTCGGCGAAATTGTCCCTATCTAGACCCGCGAACTTAGCCAAACCCGGCCTGGTATATGCCAGCGTGTTCAGTACCGTACCCAACCCGTTCAAGCCATCGGCGGCGATCGCTGTGGAAGAGAAAGGACCCGCCGAATCAGGCGGCGCCCGCGAATGATTGAGAATCGCCTCCATCTGACGGCGCGATTCTTCTCTCTCAGCCACCATCTGTTCCCGATCCCTATCTCTATCGGCCATCATCTGCTGCACCAATTCCCGCTGCGCCAAATCTCTAGCCGTCCGTTCCTCACGCTCTCGCTCACGCTGCGCCTGCTCCTTCCGCTCAACCTCACGTTCCTTCCTCTCAGCCTCTTCCCGCTGCAGCTGTTCTCTCCGCTCAGCTTCACGCTCCTGCCGCTCCAGTACCAGCTGCAACATCTCCTGCTGCTGTTTCTGCATCGCCAACTGCACCTCTGCCTGAGCTTCCTGCTGCTGACGCTGCAACTCCGCAAACATGGACACAATCTGAGGAGCCGGTTCCTGAGAAATCGACCTATCCGCCACACGCTCAGAAGAAACACTGTCCCTATCACTATCCTCGAGATCGCCGTCTTCCGCCCTATGCGCCTGCCCGCTCTCGTCCAGATTCAGCTTCTGGGAAACCTTCTTCTCTTCCGGAACCTGCTGTCTCACCGCCAGAACCGAAGGATCCACCCAACCGTAGTCGACATTCTCATCGACCAAAATCTCATCCGTCGTCCGCCTCTTAGCGAGGGACACCGGCTTCTTTCCTGACTGCTGACCCTCCATCGTGATCAACACTCACACCCACAGGAAAGAGATTCCCACCAGCCGCCTATCGCCGCACTTCCACCCTTACGCTCAAACGCCAACAGACCTTCCAACTACTACGTTTCCCAGGAACCGTTCCCGAACGGTACTAGCGTTCCCGGTCAACGCACCAGTTGTAGTCAGGCCCGTTGACGGCCAAGCCCGGGACGCGTTTGGTACGCGATAGACTTCCCAACTACACCACTAGGATTAATGCGGGCTCAGGCCGTAGACTAATGTGCCATGCATCAACCCCTACACGTGTCGGACCCCAGTAAGCTCTATCAAGTATAAGAACAGTCAAGAGACTCACGGATAGGCGCTGTTCCAAGCAGTAGTCCGAATGGGTGTTTATTCTTGACCACAGCTAAGAATAAGCTAACTGGCTAACAAACGGCAGACTACTTATACTGAGCCTATGGAATGTGAAGTATGCACCTACGCATGGCATCCTAATGGTGCCATGCTTACATTCACTACTGTAGAACAGCAAACTTTCGCGGCATAAAACTTTCGCGGATTGCCCGCTGCTTACCTTTTTCGCGCAGAAAACTTTCGCGGTCGGCCGAAAGGTTAGCATGTAATAACGTTAGCGTGTACTTTTTCGCGGCATAAAACTTTCGCGGATGGAGGGCGACCGCGAAATCCGCGAAAGTTTTATGCCCGCGAAAGTTTGCTGTTTTACAGTATACTGTTCACCAAGATTTGACAGACACAAAGTATAGGTTGAACTTTTTACACACACAGCTTGTTCGACAAGCTCAAGGCCACCCCTCCATTTTAAGCAAACTGCACAAAACTGTACTCTAAGAAGCTTACCTCATTCATGGTCTATGACTTGGGTGAGACGGTTGCAACCAAATTGCAACACCATGCATATGTAAACCTATTCATGGGAGAATGTGGGCTCAAATGCAGAGCTGGCTATTAGACTCACTGGCGGCTTCTCTTGATGGTGGCTGCGTGTTTCGGTGTAGCTTCTGCGATTGTACTGAAAGTAGATTAGGCTTTCGAATGTCCTAGGACAGACATCGTAGCTTGTAACACGATTATCCCCAAGTCAAGTAGCCGCCAGTTCCTTCTGTTGCTGCAGACTGCTTAGCCTCTCTCACTACGAGGACAAACGTCTGTGGCGTGTTTCCCTTTGAACCCTCTGTTTTGCGTGAATGGATGAAAGAGCTGCATTTTGCTGTCAGCTGTTCTCCCAAGACAATTGGTTATCGTGTGCGAACATCAAGCTCAGGCATGACGCAGCTTTTGTTCCATTCCAATCCAGAGTGTTCTTCGTCATCGCCTTCGGCGGTCAGGCGGTGGGCCAGGTCTCCTCCTTTGTCCCAGACGTCATCAAGGCGAAGGTGGCGGCCGTCTCCATCTTTGACATCATCGAGCGCCAACCTCGCATCGACAGCTCCTCTCAGGACGGACAAAGACCCGTATGGAGACCTGCATGACCCCTAAGAGGGGGAAGGGGGAAGGGGGAAGGGGGAAGGGCCAAGGGGAAGGAGAGGGAGACAGACCCCCCCCCCAGCATACGGCGATACAGTTCTCCTTAGTCCACCAGTCAAATCGAAACTATGCGTGTAAATAAAATGTTCGATTCCACCCGTGCTCAGGCGGCATTCGAAGGATCCATCGAGTTGAAGGACGTCCGGTTCGCCTACCCCAGCCGCTCGCAGGTACCCGCACTGCAAGGCCTAAGCGTCAGAGTCAAACCCGGACAGACAGTGGCCCTTGTGGGCCCGTCGGGCTGCGGCAAGAGCACAGTGGTGCAGCTGCTCGAGAGATTCTACGACGTCCAAGCTGGCTCTCTGGTTGGCGCGAACGCATACCTACATATGTATTTCATCGATTGAGGTGTTGTACTGCATGCGTGTATATGTATATGTTGCAGTCAATACCCGTCTTCAGTCAATGGCCGTCTAGACGGCCATCGCCTGATGCGTCAGTCAATCCCCGTCTTCCTTGGGAAAAGACGGCCATCGCCTGGTTCGTCAGGCGATGGCCGTCTTCTGCTCGAAAAGACGGCCACCGCCTGATGGACCAGTCAATAGCCGTCTTCAAAGTGAAAGCTGTCGTAAGCGCTAGCAGAGGGAAGGGGCACGGCCGGCCTGAGCCCTGAGCAAGAGCAGGAGGTGAAGTAGATGGAGGAGTATTTGTTCCAATTGCTGTTTGCACTAAAACTCGGCCGGCTCCGCGCGCCCTGAAGTCGGTCATCAGTCGCGTTAAGCCTAAGCTTCGACCCGCCAGACTGCGACGCCGACAGACTCTTGTGCACCGTGTGCGCAGGGCGAGCCTAAGCATAGCCTGATTTCAAAGGTAGATACTGTATCGGAAACTAGAACAGAGAACGAAAAGACGGCCATTGACTGAAGACGGCCATCGCCTGTGACAGATACACCTTGTCCTTGCCAGCCAGGCATTAATCTGGTGCGATTTCCGTCGACAAGGTGCATACCTAGTTGCGCTAATGACTACTGTAACGATTCACGAATCAATTCGGCGTCTGTACTTTCACTCGCCAATCACAAACTCTTTTCTTATCTCATCGGCTCTTTGCGGTTGCTTGTCAGGCCATCGACCGCATCAACGTCAAAGAGCTCAATCTGCAGCACCTGCGAAACAAGATGGCGCTGGTCAGCCAGGCCCTGTGTTGTCGCTTGATCTGATGGTCCAAACTTGTCCGTCGAGGACAATTTGTCTTGGACAATTTAACCCGATTATATCCTCCGACAAGACATACATAGGTACATAGGTACATAGATTGTCAAGTGTTGAAGGAAAGACAAGACAAAGACAAGACAATCAGAATTATCAGCTGGGACAAATCAGTAGATTACGGTGTCCCTTGTTTGTCCCTACATAGTCTTTTGTTAATGGACGACTATCACCTAAAGGTCAGCGATTTGGCGTCGGCGAGACAATTTCCAATACAAAACTGTTGAGATAATCAAATTTTATAGGACAGTGACATAGCTGGAATATTTGTGTTTGCGCCACGGCGGTAAACACTGGCTCGGCTCTGGTCAGCCGAACAAAGCGCGCACTCATTCTTTTTATTTGTCACAATTTTGGGGCAAGCCAAGGACAATTTATGGGAACGCAAGACAAAGACAAGAAATGCGAAATCAGACGATTGACAAAGACAAAATTGAATGCCAGTGGTGTGTCTGGTCTATGCTTTGGCAGTGTGAAAGGTGGTGAACTAATCACTGGCGCGCCCAAAGTAATCCGATGATTGTTAGTATGCGGCGGCATAACGCGACCGCTGTCGATTGTCGAGCACTTGGTAGGTGTTCACTGTTTGCAGGTAAGGTACTTGACATGCTACCGTTCAACTAACCAACAAATACACCATGATGACCAACATGCGGTACATTGTAGGTAGGCTGAGAACAGAAGGAATCACTGTCTCACCCTCCAATGTATGCGCGAGTTGGCACTCGTCATTGGTCAGTCAGCGGCAACACTGGCCGTGTTAGGAGCCGACGCTCTTCGACGGCTCCATCGCCGAAAACATACTCTACGGATTGGAGGGCCAAGTCTCACAGGAGGTGGTGGAGGCGGCCAAGCTGGCCAACATACACCACTTCATACTGGATCTGCCACAAGTGAGGACGCTTCGGCCACCCAGATGGCGGGGCACTCCTGTTGAGCCGCATCGGCTGGGAGCACCGCAAAATTGACTTCCGACTTCCACAGTCGCCCTCCCAATTCAGGGCTACGACACTGCCGTAGGAGAGCGCGGCGTCCAACTGTCGGGAGGGCAGAAGCAGAGGGTGGCCATCGCCCGAGCGCTTGTCAGAGACCCTAAAATTCTGCTTCTGGACGAGGCCACCTCCGCCCTGGACACCGAAAGCGAAAAGGTGCATGCGCGTACCGTACAGTTTCTAATAGACGAACCCCCCCCCCCCCCCCCCCCCCCCTCCCCCTCCCCCAGGTAGGTGGGACATCGAGGAAGTATGTTCATAGCAAGCGACCGGGTCTCCTATTGGAAGGTTTACGGTACGTAGGCTCTCCAAATCGCCTCAAATACAAGTGTAGATACAAATGAAGAGTGCGCAAGCGTTCAGGCCGTTCAAGAGGCGATCGACAACGCCAGGCAGGGGCGCGCTTGCGTGGTCATCGCGCAATGCCTTTCGACCATTCAGAATGCGGACCAAATCTGCGTCATTCGCGATGGCAGGGTCTTGGAGAAGGGTCGGCAGTAATAAGAGCTGTAACAATACTAATGTTCTACAGCTGCTGGGATCGTTATATCAAAGCTCAGTTTCAATAGGTGAAACTGAAACTCAAAAAACTTTCTTACAGAAACTGAATTGAAATACAGTATGCTGATAGTGAAACTAAAACTGAAACTAAATGAGTTCTAACGTCATCCCTGAATGCTAGTAGTAGGCTGGGTACAGTACAAAGTAGTGTGAAGGTAGGTAGAGTGTAAGGTTCGAACTAAATGTGTTGCCAGTCTCCACACGCCCAATACTTGTTCAGGAACGCACTTCGAACTCATCGACAACGGCGGTCTCTACGCGACTCTGTGCAACATGCAGAAGCTAATTGAAATAAGCGGCGACGTTTAGGCGAACTGCCTTCGGCAAGGACTAGTACGTGGGTACCTAGCACATGTTACATGAACGATAGCATTGCCGAGATTGCATTGACCTACTTAGAGATATTCAAAATAGCATTCGGCGATACTAAGCGACGTATGTATGTACAGTATTCTGTGTCTGCTTTCATCAATTTCCATTCGTGCATCTGTTTACGGCGGTTTCATTCGTCTAATAACCAATTGCTCAGCAACCTAACAACCTATGTACCTACCTAGCTAGGTAGGTGTTAGCTATAATCACCGTTAAGAAGTCGCATGTTCATATGTTCGAATGACAATTCACTATTCGATATTCGAATACGCAACACACTGAGTTGTCGGATCACAGGAAGATGTCGTCCTGCAGGCGTACATATGTACCTAGTAAGTATAGTGTGTCGACGAACACTGACTCATGTGGACGAGCGAAATTCTTAGACTTCTAGCAAAGTAGTGGGTTACCGTAGCTTGAGTTCAATTTATCGCAGCACCGCATCATTTGAACAGAATCAGATGGGTATACAAAACAGGCAAGGCAAAATTGCTGTATCGAGGTGCTGATGCTGATTACCTCAACACCAAGACACCTTCGGCGCAATCAAAGCTATCAAAACTCACAGTTGATATGATATCTCACCTGGTTACATATCGCCCTAATCAGATCGCCACGCTGGGATCCCCGTTGGGGTTCCTCGGCAGCAAGAATCGGACAGGATCAATCGGCTCCAATTCTGGAAAGCAAAAAGATGAGAAACGAGTTCATCCAGAGCTGACGCGATATGAAATCAGGCTGAGAGGTTCAGCTCGATTCGAGCTAAATCACCACGTCCACAGACAATGAGTTCTGGGAAAGTAGTCAACTGTCCCATTTGCGGCGCCGTCCAGCGCAGTGTGGATTCTCTGCGCAACCACATCAGCGTCCACTTCAACTACGCTCCCTTTTGGTGTCAGCTGTGTCCATTCGGCCTCAACGCCACATCCGCCCAACAGATTCTCTTCCACCTACGCAAGGACCATCCAGGAAAGTCGGCCAGAGTGGGTGATTGTCGAAATCGAACTTGCGTCGTGCACTGTATTTCAGAAAGCATTGTGAGTTTCTCTCTCCTTCCCTTAGGTGCTGTGCAACCAGGAAGCGGAGGTGGAGGCTCAGATCGACGACCTGCTCCAGTCAGCCACAGCGGTGGACGGGCAGAGCCTCATTCCAGAAGGCCAACACAGTGGAATTGCCCTATCGTCGCCGCACTCGAACATTTCCAGACCTTCGATGTCACTTCAGGAAGAGTTTGCCGCGACCCATGAAGAGGCAACTCGAACCGACCTGCAGGAGCCTGACGAAGTTGTTAGCGTCGCTCGGCCGGTTGCTGTGTCAATTAGCTCGTATGTTGTGCTAGGCATGGGTTGTTATTGAGAATTTTCAGCTGGATTCAACCGAGTCTCGCAGTCGCCCCAACAAGCACGCCGCTAGTCCTGCCATATCTCTAGGCAGCTTCAAGCGAGAAGAAAATGCCGAGGTACCGAACAAATCACTTGTCTTTTTCGCCGAATTGTCAGCTAGTCCGTTTCAGAGGGAAGTGGAACCCCAGAAGCTACACACCGTCGAACATGAAGCTGCATCTGCTAGCGTCCGAGTTGCCGTCGACATCAGTGATGACGGCTTGCAGTTGTCCGATTCGTCGGTAGACGTCTTGCAACCGTCAGGAGAGGAGGATGAGGACTGGACGCCTGCAAAACAGAGACGCAGTGACCGGAAGAGACGCAAGAAATGTTCCTTTGGAAGTGCAAAAGCTAAGAAGGAAATTCATGTGGAAGCTCCATCGCTGGAAAGTGAAGGCAAGTCTTGGCACTCCGCCTACCTATGCAGAAGGTTGTCTAGTCTCCCCAATGAGATGCGACAAATACGAAAAGAACTTTGTCGTTTTTCAGCGCAAGCGAGGAGACGTCGCAGCCGGACGACGAAGCAGCGACATCAAGACGCTGACAAGGTTAGAGTGTCTGCTATACGTCGATAGCCTACCTATGTACCATGTATTCCCTTTGCCGCCTAGAGGGTTATTGCCTGCGTTGTATAGGTGCCACTGTACTGTAGGCGTCTGAGCGGACGTGTTTTGCAGGGTGGCCAATAGAAACTTAAACTACTTCAGTTTTAGTGACAATCAGTTAACTGAAACTGAAACTGAAACTCAGGCAGCACCATAATTATAGCTGAAACTGAAACTAAAACGAGTTCGAGTTTCCATTGGTCATCCTGCAGTTGTTTGCACTCGACAATGGCCGAACGGACTGACTGACCAAGACCATGCTAGAACTGTATGCGCAACAATCATAATTACAACACATATGTAACAACGTGCTTCAACACACACAATAACAACGTCTAATTACACGGTGACTTTTGACTATGACAGGCTGGCACAAAGTTCGTTTCACTAACGTTCACAAGTTTTCGAAAGGCACGTCGGTCCATGCGGACGGATGTCACAGGCAAAGAGGTCCCTCCAGTTGGTGAGTTCGCGCAAGGTGTCATTCTGCAGTGCAGTTTGTACAGGTTGTGTGGTGAAATTGCCCAGGTTGGAAGCAACTGAGCGGGGCCATTGCCAAGGCGGCCTTTGGTGGAACGAAAGAGGTCCGACGGCCGAGGATGCTGCTTTACTGCAAAGTGTGTGCCTACGCAATGGTCGAAGCCGCAAACCCCCCCCCCCCCCCCCACTGCCACAAATTACCAGCAACATGGTGACAAGTTCAAAACTCATGCAGAGAAACTTGCGCCGAATCCCACCCTGCGATTACCTGACACCCAGTCAGCACGCTGCTGACATTGTGTCAGAGCGCGAGAAAATTCGCGGATGGGAGTTGGACTCTCGGGGCGCTATAGATCCTATACCTCCATTGCGTAGCTGCCATGGGTTAGAACAGCGTTTGAACATTACAACAGGGTTCCCAAGCCGTCACCTACTGCACGTTGATGGGCACCAACGTCTGCTTCCCAGAAGACGGCGCTCTCGAGCTTCCAGAGGTCTATGTCAGAGCAGCGTGGACTTTCGCCGAAGGAGAGCAGGCGACGAGGGAGAAGATAAAACCCAAAAACTTCCTCTGCGAAAGGGACCGGCAGGAGTGGATCTACCGCAAGACCATCTGCACCCTCGTCTACGCCGCCTTCGGAGAGTTCGTCCAAGCACCCCTCTTCTTCAATGGTGGGCTTGATGGAAGACTGTGATTAACGACCCAGTTTTAATAACATTTAAATAAAATTAAATTTGAAGAAGCTTAAAAGATTTAAATGGACGTGGTCGATGTTTTAGTACTAATATATCACTCTAACTCGCTCACCTTGCGTCATAAAGAGACGGTCCTGAGCTTACTGGATAAGCCTCGACTCGACCAGTGTGTCCATTGTCCCAAGATTTCAGAAATTGTTTTGTTCTTGTTTTGTTCCAGAGGATTCTAATATTAATGGTTTTGTTCTTGTTCATGTTCCAACCAAATCTTGGAACATTGTTAACCCTTTATGAACGAAGTGTTGCTGGAGTTACCGTAACTCGGTAATACAATAGTGCGACAGTGCTGGATTTGTTTCTCAGGAATGCCCTGGCGGTGCTCCAATGACAGCAGTGTCACACCGGAGAAATTCATCGCGATGCAGAACCCATATCTCCAGTTGGTCTTTCGGGAATGCGCTCGCGTTCTCCAGGTACACGCAGTGTTAGGCAATATAGGCGTTTGCTCGCTTTATGCGTGCACCACGTCGGTCAAAGCCACGGTTCTAGGTGGACACGTGGTACTCGAAGTGGCAGCATCTGAACAGAGCCGAGCAGTTCACAGCAGCTCGCCACGCGGGTGTGCTGACGCAGGCCGTGCGAGCCATCAAGGTCAATCTCAATCGCCGATCCATAAAGACGGGACGAGAATGCTACCCGCGCAAGGCCCCTCCATTTGGAGAAGCGTGAGTCGTTCGATGCGAAGCTTCTAAAATTGTCCGCCCAGACAAGTCTGTACCATGCGTACGGTGAGGAGCGTCATGTGACCAGGTTCACACTGCAGGTACGTCCCACCCAAAGACGAGGAGCTGCCAGCCGTCGACCCACAAGAGTTGACTCGAAACGACCTGCTGGGTGGGTGAGCGTGTGGCGGATGAGAGTTACGAGTACACAACATGCAGGCCATTCTGGGAGGGCCATGAACACGCAAGAATGGTGTGGTGTATTGTCGTTGCTTTTAGACGACGAGCCAGCCCACTACTCGGACAGAATCTCTGAAGGACAGCTACAAAGCTGAAGACTGATGAATTACCTTGTTTGGTACTCGTAGTGTGTACGTGTGAAGGTAGATAGGCTTGATGCCAACAATTGAATGAGTGAAAATGAGATATTGGGTGTTCCTGGAGGCGCGATTGAAACGACATACCTAGTTCTACGCTTCGTTCTGCAGCTATTCGAGTTCGTTATTTGTCGCAGTGCCTCGCCAATGTGTGGTGTGGATGCGTCATAATGAATGGCGAAGTGCTTTGAATTTGAACGTTGTTGCTGGGAAAGTGTTTCATCTCTTATGATGGGCTGGCCACGTGTACCGTAAATCCTCTAATCAGCCCCTCCCATTTCACCCCTGGGCTGAGCAGTCTAATTCCAGTTTCAGTTCCAGTTTCAGTAAACTTAAACTACTCTCAGATTCTATGGTCACCCCTAATGGAGTGTGGAGTACTATGAGCAATTGTTACTTTGTTAGTCACTCGTATGCCTTGTTGGTAAGTACAGAACATTAGTAGAACAACTGCACCGCAGGGTAGAACAACTGCACAGAAAGTAGAACAACTGCACAGAAAGTAGAACAACTGCACAGAAAGTAGAACAACTGCACAGAAAGTAGAACAACTGCACAGAAAGTAGAACAACTGCACAGAAAGTAGAACAACTGCACAGAAAGTAGAACAACTGCACAGAAAGTAGAACAACTGCACAGAAAGTAGAGCAACTGCACAGAAAGTAGAACAACTGCACAGAAAGTAGAACAACTGCACAGAAAGTAGAACAACTGCACAGAAAGTAGAACAACTGCACAGAAAGTAGAACAACTGCACAGAAAGTAGAACAACTGCACAGAAAGTAGAACAACTGCACAGAAAGTAGAACAACTGCACAGAACGTAGAACTGCACAAGTACCCAACAGTACTGTGGTTCTGTTTGGCAGGTTGTGTCACAGACGATCATATTACGAATTGCGGTTTAAGCCGCACTCATTCGCCTGTCACTGCACCTGTCACAACAAGGCATTATTTTCTGGTCCTATTGCATACAGGAGTCGTCGACCCACAAGAGTTGACTCGAAACGACCTGCTGGGTGGGTGAGCGTGCGTGTGGCGGATGAGAGTTACGAGTACACAATACGCAGGCCATTCTGGGAGGGCCATGAACACGCAAGAATGGTGTGGTGTATTGTCGTTGCTTTTAGACGACGAGCCAGCCCACTACTCGGACAGAATCTCTGAAGGACAGCTACAAAGCTGAAGACTGATGAATTACCTTGTTTGGTACTCGTAGTGTGTACGTGTGAAGGTAGATAGGCTTGATGCCAACAATTGGATGAGTGAAAATGAGATATTGGGTGTTCCTGGAGGCGCGATTGAAACGACATACCTAGTTCTACGCTTCGTTCTGCAGCTATTCGAGTTCGTTATTTGTCGCAGTGCCTCGCCAATGTGTGGTGTTGATGCGTCATAATGAATGGCGAAGTGCTTTGAATTTGAACGTTGTTGCTGGGAAAGTGTTTCATCTCTTATAATGGGCTGGCCACGTATACCGTAAATCCTCTAATCAGCCCCTCCCATTTCACCCCTGGCCTGAGCAGTCTAATTCCAGTTTCAGTTCCAGTTTCAGTAAACTTAAACTACTCTCAGATTCTATGGTCACCCCTAATGGAGTGTGGAGTACTATGAGCAATTGTTACTTTGTTAGTCACTCGTATGCCTTGTTGGTAAGTACAGAACATTAGTAGAACAACTGCACCGCAGGGTAGAACAACTGCACAGAAAGTAGAACAACTGCACAGAAAGTAGAACAACTGCACAGAAAGTAGAGCAACTGCACAGAAAGTAGAACAACTGCACAGAAAGTAGAACAACTGCACAGAACGTAGAACAACTGCACAGAAAGTAGAACAACTGCACAGAAAGTAGAACAACTGCACGCTTCGGCGAGTAGAACAACTGCATGGGTAGAACAATTTAGGCCCAATCCGGCCCACACGGCTTTCCACTTGTGGATGTTTCAAAAACCTTTGTCACCGAGCCGTAACCCGGAACTGGTGGTTTGGGAGCTGTTCGACATATGCGCCGCAGGCAAAAGAAGTTAGTTGTTTGTGCTCGAGTCAGTGCGGAACCACATCATCAGCCTAACGCGCGTATAAAACTAGCGCATATAGTGCACATGGCGCATTTTTACGTAAGCGTCGGCAGCAATACTAGGTACCTACTCGAAGTAAGGTCGGTTAGATTGACGCGCGTCAATACAACTCGGCTTCAGTTGACGCCATTAGCGGATCTAGGGGGGGGGGCAGTTGTGCGTCCACCCCCCCCCCCCCCCCATTCGGCCAGACCGCACAAACAAGCTGTGTGTGTAAAAAGTTCAACCTATACTTTGTGTCTGTCAAATTCTGGTGAACAGTATAGTGAACTTTGTACACATCGTTAGCCGCATCTAGAGAAGGCATCTTGAGACCGTGTACCCTCATACCAAGTGCAGCTATCCCCACGATACGGTTGTCTGTACAGCTGATCTAAAGCTCAGTGATATCGCCGCGTTCGCTATATGATATCGGCATGATACGACGCCGTTTATCTGATGTTTCCTACCTGCGTGAAAACGTCACATCCAACAAAAAACTTGCCAAAAATTTGGTGCTCTTGTCATACTGTACATTTCTATTCTACGTTCACATTCATCATATAAACAAAGTTTTGGCAATTTATAAAATTTTGACATTTCTGTCAAATTTTTAACATTTTTATCAAATTCAACATTTGCAAAAATTTTCATCTGTGTTACAAATTATCCGCGGTCTATGCCCTTGCCCTATTTGAAGAAATTTCGCCGCTAACTCATCAAACGAAAAAGCCGATTTTCGGCATTTCTGTATTTCAATTCTGAATATCTCGAAATTGCAATTTTTTAAAACTGTAAAACTATGTCACAAATTCTTATCGGCATACAGCCTTACCATTTCTGCATTCACATTCGTCAATAAATGACGTTCTATTTTTGTCAATTTATGGTATTCGGACAAATAATCGCGTATTTCTATCAAATTTCACATTTGCAGAAATTTTGTTTTGTGTAACAAATTATCCGCTGTCTATACCCTTTCTGTTTCTGAAGAAATTTCAGTTCTAGCTCATCAGACGAAAAAGTCGATTTTCGACATTTTGGAATTTTAATTGCGAATATCTCGAAAATGCGAAATTAGCAACACAAACGGATATCGGATCCGTACTCAGCGACCTCGACTCTACTTGACCACATATGTCACATATCTTACTTCGGTGCCACGGACGGACGCACACACACACACACACACACACACACACACACACACAGACAGACATTGTCACCGGGAAAACCCATCTTCAGTGAAAACTCGGATATCCGGGTTTTCACTGAGTTGGTTAGTGAAAACCCGGATATCCGGGTATTCACTGTTGACTTAGTGAAAACCCGGATATCCGGGTTTTCACTGACAGGTTAGGGAAAACCCGGATAATTCTCCGATATGCTCAAAATCGCGCAATACACTGCTAGAACTATATTTCCATTGCCTGTAGGCCGTTTGGTTCCTTCCAAATCAGGCTATGCTTAGGCTCGCCCTGCGCCCACGGTCCACAAGAGTCAGTCGGCGTCGCAGTCTGGCGGGTCGAAGCTTAGGCTTAACGCGACCGGTGACCGACTTCAGGGCGCGCGAAGCGCGCCCTGAAGTTGGTGGTCGCGCTAAGCCTCAGTTTTCGACCCGCCAGGCGCGACGCCGGCCGAGTTTTAGTGCAAACAGTGGGTGGGGTGAACACTCCTCCATCTACTTCACCGCCTGCTCAGGCCGGCTGTGCGCCATCCCTCCGTACTAACGCTTGCGACAAATTTCAGTCGCGTGCAAACTGTAAGCGGGATGCACATTCCCCGTATACTTAGCCGCCTGAAGCCAGACGTGCCAATTGGCCGCAAACATCTGGCATTGTGAAAGAGGCGGCTCGGCAAAGATCAAGGTATTGCATAAGATCGCACGTTTCGCACTCCACGACGCTTGTTTCGCGCAACAAACAGCGCGATTTGCCATTCAAAAGCACTTGTTTCGTCAGCAGTGTTTAAAACTATAGAAGCCTTGATTTCTACGCTAATTCTTCGAAAAGATTAATGAAAACACAGCTATCACGATTTTCACGACCCTCCCACGAAATCTCGCATATCCGGGTTTTCACTAAACTTTCAGTGAAAACCCGGATAATTTGACATTATCCGGGTTTTCACTAACCCGTCAGTGAAAACCCGGATATCCGGGTTTTCACTAAGTCGACCAGTGAAAACCCGGATATCCGGGTTTTCACTGGATCCGGGTAGTCACGGTAACATATATACACCTCGCCGCGCTGAGGCGCGGCGAAAAAAATGCTGCGCGGTACCACGTTGTTAGCAAAAAATTTTCGCCTGCGGCGCTATTTCAGAGCATTGTTGCAACAGAATAGGCTGAAATCGGCCAAATTTTCACCTGCGGCGCTGTTTTAAGGCAATTTTGCAACAGGAAACGCTAAAATGGGCAAAAAATTTCGCCTGCGGCGTTATTTTAAGCAGTTTTGCAGCTTTAAACGTGAATATTGCCGAAAAGTTTCGCCTGCGGCGCAAATTTTTGGATCTACTTTTATGGTATCTTGGTCCCCTTGTGGCCTCAAAATTCCGCCAACCACCCCTATCTAAAATTCTGGATCTGCCACTTGTTGACGCGGCGTCAATACAACCAACCCACAACATCGGTCCGAGTTATTGTTTTCTTATGCGTGGCTATTTGTAGTTCCATGTCTGCACAAGCAGACCAACGTAGTGAACACTGTAGAAGTTTCTGCGATTTATCTAGTCTGGCCGTCCGATCAGGCGTAGTCGCGACACGCCGTCAAGCACTGCGATCTGTGATTATTGATACCACAATTGAAGATATCCTTGGCGAACGTAAACGTTGCTATTACGGCTCATCTGAGTATGCTCAGCCGATTACGATCGTATTGCATCGCTTGGCATCCTTGTCGACCATGGCTGCCAGTTATTGGGCGTCAGGCTTACATCCCTCCCTCAACCGCCTTCACTGTGAGGAAGTCGAAATGAGTTCTGAGAAAGAGGCCATGGATATCAACTGCCCAATGTGCGGCGTCGTCCAGCGCAGCAAAGTCTCTCTCCGCAATCACGTCAGCATCCACTTCAACTACGCGCCCTTCTACTGTCAGCTGTGTCCATTCGGCCTGCACGCGCCTTCCGCCCAACAGATACTCTTCCACATTCGACAGGATCATCCCGGGAAGTCGGCCACTGTGAGTCTCTGCGGGCTTTCTCTTGAACTGCATTGTCTGTACATACAGTAATGTGCAATGTCGAAAGTTGGCAGTTGGCTGTCCAGTCAATGCTCTTATCATCTGTAGGTGGTGTGCAACCAAGAGCCGGAGATGGAGTCGACAATTGACGAGTTGCTGCAAACGGCAGGCGACGTCGGCCGGACAAATCAAGAGAGCGCAACTGCCTCACAGTCAGTCGGCGCTTCCAGACTGTCAGTAACCCGCCAGCAGGAAGAAATCCCTGTGACGCCTGAGGCAGTCGCAGTGGCGCCAGCCAGTCCGCCAGGCGAAGTCGGCGGTGTTATGCCTTATGCAACGTAAACCTGAGCTGAATATATTTTGTTTTGAGTGGTATTACTCCTTCAGAATCGACAGTTGGACTTGGGTACGCTTCGAAGTCACACCATTGACGGCCTGACGGCGAACGGAACAAACCTGAATGTTGAGGTAGTGCAGGTGGTGCTTTAGCAGGAAGACTATTTCACCATAATGCAGAGACCACTCTTGATCGATTCAATTCAGAGCGACATTAAGCCAGATCTGGGCCGCTCCATCCAACCAATAACCGCCCCAATATCTGCCGACATCCAAGACGACCAACGGAATCTGTCAAATTCATCGGTTGACGTTTTGCAAGAGTGTGGATATGAAGAGGACGGCGGCAGGCGAGCTGATGTAATGCAAGCGCCGCATCACAAGAGAGGAAGATTCTCTTTGGGAGGTATTCATTGCGAGAAGTCCGCCGAAGGCTCTTTCTGTGGAACTGAAGGTTCGTTTAACAACATGTGACAGCCCTTCTCTGTGCGCAAGTATAGAAAAACTACCACTGCTTACTTTAGCACCGGCGAAGAGACGTCGCGGACGACCGTCGAAGGATCGAAGACAGGAAAGCAAGGACGCTGAAGAGCCAAACGTGAGTGCTTTGTAGTGGAGAGTGTTGTTTCTCCAATGTGTATGGTTAACGGCGAGACTTCTGCAGGTCGAGCGAAGGTTCGTCTCCTTCTCGTGCGACAGCTTCCGAAAGGCGCGTCGCTCCATGCGAGTCGACGTCATGGGCAAAGAGGTTCCCCCGTCTGGTGAGAAGGGGTATTGTGTTTGTGCGCGATATAGCCTCTCTCACACGTCGCTAAGTCCACCAACAACCCAACAGGTTGGAGGTCACTGTCCGCGGCCATTGCCACTGCGGCACTGGGAGGAATGAAGGAAGTCAGAAGGCCCAGGATGCTGCTATACTGCAAAGTGAGCATCGTCATCGCAACTGGTTGTCTTTGGATCGTTGGTATGCTTCGGAAACTGTACTTCAAAGGTCGGGTTTTGCATATAGCAAGAAGTTAAAGCCCCATTCAGTCAAGCACAATGTCACCTTGCATCACAAGGTTCATTTACTGGGCCGATTGTCTACAGGGTTCGCAGGCCATCACCTACTGCACGCTGATGGGCACCAACGTCTGCTTCCCAGAAGACGGCACGCTCGAGCTTCCAGAGGTCTACATTAGAGCAGCGGCCGCTTTCGCCAAAGGACAGCAGGCGATTAGGGAGAAGATTGCATCGGGCAGCTTCCAGTGCGAAAGGGAGCGGGAAATGTGGACCTACCGTAAGACGGTCTGCACCCTCGTCTACTTCGCCTTCAGCGGCTTCGTCCAGTTGCCGCTCTTCTTCAACGGTGTGTGACTGACTGCTGCACACTTGGGCATTTTGGATGCTTTGCTGCAGTGTTTTAAAGCGAGAATTCTCAGGCCAAGGTTGGCGCTGCTCCTCGGACAGCAGAGTGACGACAGAGCAATTCATCGCAATGCAGAACCCTTATCTCCAGTTGGTCCTTCGTGAATGCGATCGATTCTTCCAGGTGTGCATCTCTTGAACCTTTGACTTGTTACACGGACGCCATCCCACACAGAGACTTCAGGTTGACATGTGGTGCGAGAAGTGGGCACACCTGAAGAAGGAGGACCACTTCACGGAAGCGCATCACACGACAATGTTGGCGCAGGCTGTGCGCGCGATCCAGTACAATATCAACCGTCGAGCCATGAGGTCGGGAAGGAAGCTGCAACCAAACAAAGCCCCTCCACTGGGAGACGCGTAAGAAAGAGGTTTACGGTTGTGCTAACAAGCAGAGCGTAACACTGTCTTAAGGGAGCATTATAGCTTCGTCCCACCCGAAGACGAGGAGCTGCCAGCCGTCGACCCTCAAGAGCAGACTCGAAATGATCTACTGGGTGGGTCTCTGGGTGAATTGACGAGGGGGGGGGGGGCGATTTGGAAGACTTGTTCTCTGCGCAGCTGTGCGACGTTGTCGTGGAATAGCTTGCGCCGCTTCTGTTCTCAGATGACGAACCAGCTCACTACTCGGAAAAGAGTTGCGACTGACAGCGGAGGACACCCTGAGAAGACTGATAAGGTTTCTTGCCAGACGAACTACTGCAGTGTTCTTCTGAGTTTTGATGATTCAATGCATTGAATGAACTTCGGAATGTTGTTTGGCGCTATGTGTACCTTTCTGTCCAATGGACTTCTGATTCTGAACACCTGAGCGCGCACAATCAAGTGCTAAGGATACGTTTTGCAGGTAGAATCGTTTTACAGGTAGAATGATGTTTTGCCTACATAATGGGTGTCTATGCCACTTCCGGCTTCAGTTGCCATGCTTCTGTTACCAGTGGCTTCAGCTCTTCTTTTGGCAGGTTCTGGTAGAAGGTGAAAGCCAACGTAGCCATCGACTCCAGATCTTGCAACTTCTCCATCAGATAGTTGCAGTGAATTTGCGCCAACTCGCGTCGGAACTGGCTCTGCAGATATCTAAACGAAGACGGTCGTCGTCGGTGATAGCTGTCCAGAAGTGCTGTAAGACCTCTGACGAAAGGCAACCCAACCTGCACAACAGCGACTTGTAGCGGTGGGCTGCACTGGCCACAAGCGACGCATTAGACAGGCCGTCCCTTGTCGAGTTGAAGATGAGCAACATCTGGAGAAGCGTGCTGATGGTCTTGTCGCGGAACAGCTGAGGGTTGCAAGTGGACAGCCATCTGAATGGAGAAACAGCAGGCAATACCGTTTACTCCTCTTGGCTTCTGATTAGTAAGAGGGTGTTACCAACAAGTGTAGGCAGTGACGGGAAAGGAGGAAGTTATTATGTCACGACAATGGATAGTGCATCGTTCTTGAAAATGGCAGAAGGCCTCACCACAGATACACTACAGTATTACAAGTTATACGGCATGACAGTCTGCTTGCATGACAAGTCGATTGATTAGTTACTTTCAATGGAGGGGGGATGAAGAATGAAAGTTGGCCTCATTCCTCACCGCTGTCCGGCGTCGTAGAGGTCGTCTCCGCCTATTCGCAGCAGTGACAATGGGAAAACTGGCTGACCCTGCAGTGTCCATGCGTCAGAGGCGGCGTCATACGACTGCGCTCCCCAGAGGTACGGATGAAGACAGAGACAGCCTAGACAGAGTGGAAATCCCTCCAGTCTTCTTTCCACGCTAAGCAGATGGCAAACGTCTAGTGCGCACCTTTCAACAACGCGATTTGGTCAGACTGGTCCAGTTGAGAGAAGGAGTCGAGGCGCTTGCACAGCCGAATGACGCGCTTGGCGTACTCTTCCAACAGATCGACCACCGCCGTCACGGTCTGGCGGACATCTTGTGACGCGTCGTCTTCAGTTGCGTTCAACAGAAGTTGGCTCGCGGCTTGCAGCTCTGGCGGCAATGGATTGTCGCACGTTTCCTAAATGGGGACTATTCTTGCATCAGTTAACCAACACAGAACGCTTTTTGCAAACCTTCACCTTGGCAACCGTCAGCAACTGCTCTATCTCGCGGGAGTCGTTATGATTGAGTACCGTGTGGTCACCTGAAAGCGTCAACGTCTTAGCACTTGATGATACAGCATTGACATTCCACACCACTTCTCGACCACCTGAAATTTGGGTGATTACGCTGATAACTCTTTCGGAAGAGGCAATCGCATCAACCGACTGGTCACCGGTTGAAATGGATTCGCTTAGCAACGAGTCGCAGAATCTATCAAGCAGCCCATTATCGCCAATGTCGAGGTCTGAAAGAACAGTTGAGAGAAAGTTTGAATTGAACTACTAGATGCAGTATTAAACCTGAATTTGACATCAACTCAACCCGTATCTTTGAGCTGGTGTGACGGGTCACTTGACAGCGAAAGCGATGCAGCGACCGCCCTTTTCCGATTGCCAATCATTGCAGTTGCCCCTCTTCCAGTATCAAACGCCGAATTGTCCGCTGTCAGCTTCGTTCTAGGGGGATAGAACCCGCAGGAGCATTGGCAAGTGCACTGAGTGCGTGCGTTGGAGCTGTAAAAGAATCATGTGGAAAGTAGTTGCCATCTGAGTCATCACGCTTGTCCTCAAGTGGAAAGACTCACTGATCATTCTGCATGCCCTGAAGCGCCAGTCTTTTCAACAGCTCGATGTCCAGTGGCACTCCGCGAGCCTCTGAAGCTGCCTTCACGGACTCCAATTGAGACATGAGCAGTTCAGCGTCGTTGATGCTTTGCTGCACTCGAAGGGGGCACTCCGTGGAATGAGGTGGCGTTTCTTGCACTGTCATTGGACTGTCATTTCGCTCATCGCGGATTCTGTCATTTCTGCGACCAGCGTCTTCCTCGGAGGAGACGAGCCAGTCTCCCCTCATGCCGACCTGCAGGAGCACAGTAATCACTAATCAAATGAACAGCCGACCAGATAAAATAAATCAGACCACTTTGCTTACCGCCTGACATTTCTTCATGCGGCACTTTTGGCACAGCCTCCGCGAAAAGGCTGTGATGGTGCAGTTGTCGTCGGAGGTGCAGCGAAGTGACTGAACAACGATTGAGTGCTCGTGGCTAATTATTGCCTTTTACTGCAGCAGCCTACAAACTAGGTGGGTATCTTACAATTTGTCTGCATGCCTTGAACTTGAAAGTTACAGCATTGA
>JASAMZ010011041.1:0-12316 GCA_030248115.1 Linhomoeus sp. GSCO2_2
GTTACATTCGTAGCTTCAATTTGTGATTTTTGTCCTAGCGTAGACAAAATGTTGAAAACAAGAATTTGTGTCACCTTCAGACACGTCGTCTACCGAACCCCCAGTGACTTCCACCCAAGAAGCGGCCGAAATAAAGTGGTTTTCTCGAGAGGAAATTGCCAAATTGCCTCTAGAGGAATTCCACACCTTTCACCACGACATCTTGAACAAATATGACGCTTTGCGGGCCAGAAATGGAAAGGGTTTGACTCCCGAACAGTTTCAAATCCCCCAGTGGAATAATCGACAGTGGAAGATGTACTTTGAGAAGTGACGATGTTCTGTGGTGCTGTGACAGTTTCATAGAGGGGTGTGAGCTTTTTTCGATTCTTTAAGGACAAACGAATGGAATGCTTCACTAGCACTGGACCACTCCCGCGACTGAGCAAAGAACATCCTAGCGCGTCGGAGAGTAACTCTGTAGTAATCGCTACATTTTGTGCAAATTTCCGCCCTCGAAGCGTGCGAACGCACTCTGTATCCATAAAAGAGCTCACTCCTGTTAACCAGTTTGCTAGGTGGTGTAATACTATACGCCACGGAACTTTATCCGACACTCAATTGTAAATACACTCAACAAGACCACAACAAACAACAGTGCAGAGTGAGAACGATAACGATAGAAAGTATAAAATATGACAAAAATGTACACAAGTTGGCATTGGAACCAGTAAACCAAGACACATCCAGAACTCATGTCGTCCTCTCCGCTGATTGGTCCGTCTCTGGCTCGTCGACCAATGAGCGAAGTCCTCTCTCCTCCTCGTCTTCTTCCTCAGGGGGAAAGGTCACCTCGGGCTCGATCAGTGGGGGGCCTTCGCCTAAATTGTGATAAAAATAATCGAAAATGAAAATTTCAAAAATCCCACAAATAATCGGTACAAAGCCAAGGACGAGCAATGCGCCTCGGTTGACTTCGGTGGGACGCTCGAAAGATTTTTGTTGCTTGAGAATTCAAAATTTCTACCTTCGTCTTCATGTCCGCCTTCCTCCAGCGGGTCTCGCCCATTCTGGTGGTGGTGGTGGTCGTCGTCCATTTGTTGTGGTCGTCGCTGGACCCATTGACCGCTCGCGAAGTACCGTTGGCTCTGCCGCTGCTGGAGGTTGAGCAGCTGCTTGTAGTCGCGCGCCATCTACAGCGAGAGGGGGTGTTACAGAGTGGCCAGGCCAACATGAGACTTCGATTGAACAGTCTAGGAAGATGCTATGGCCACATGACGTGCTATGGCTACCGACTGAGCACACGTTTCGCATGTTCGCCCCCCCCCCCCCCGCCCCAACACACACACACACACACACACACACACACACACGCACGCACGCGCGCACGCACGCGCACGCACGCGCACGCACACGCACGCACGCACACACGCACGCACGCGCACGCGCACGCACGCACGCACGCGCACACACGCAAAAGGTCCAAATTTCTAAACACCCCGCCCCCCTTCCCAATCAACAGCACAATCCAACAACAATCATAGGTACCTGATTGGGTGCCAGCGTCACAGTGGGCGCCTCTCGATCCCCTTCCTCTCTCAGTGCCAGATTGAGGGTATTCTCTTCGTAGACCGACTGGACATCGGCCCCGGGACGCGACAACTGAAGCGGTCTGATAATTGGGATATCGATTTTGATCGATTCGATAGTCCGCTGTAAATCGCACACAAAAGTGTGATAACCACATTTCCAGCCGTGTTTCTCCAATTTGAATACGACGATTGGCTTTGAATTACTGACTACAGTGCGTTCTCGACAAACTGAGCGAATTTCACAGAAATTCACGCAACGAACATAAAATACAGTCGTTTTGCGCAACACCGTGTCGAACCCAATTTGTGACACGCCCAATTTTTGGACATGGTGCACGCAAAACGACGTCATTTTCAGTTCGCTGCACGGATGTCTATGAAACTTGTGTCACAAACACACTGTAGTATACGACATCCAATTCTGGGCACGCTCACTTCACCTGCGCTCGCATTCTGTCCAAAACGCTGGGTTTCGTACGGACGTAGGGTCGTTGCGCCTTATTAGTGTCCCTTCCACTGTTGCCGTGAGGTCTGGGCGCGACCTGGGCGGGCGGTGGAGCGTTCGCGTACGAGATCAGCGCGTATTTGTGCCTGAATTCGCGCGTAAAATCATGTAAAAGTAGACAAAATTTTGCCCAAATATAAAAAATCACACGCGCCGAGTGCCGTCGGCCGCGTGCGCGAGATATATCGATTTCTGCATCTTCTTGGAAGGGTCGGCGCCCGGCAGACGCTGCTGGTAGTATTTGCGAGTGCTGGAAGTATAGAAACTCTCAAAAGAATTAGCTGGCAATTCTACTGTAAATAGTCGAATGAGCCCCCATAATGTTTATTTTCAACCTCATAGCGAGGGGGGAGGAATGGAATGAAGAAATAAAATATTCCTTTCGTGCACTGATAGCACTTCATACGGCATCACAGCAGGGTGTTAGTATAATACATGGATGCAGTATGCCATATGGCACACACCAACCAGTAGTGCACTAGCAGGGGTACTATTGGGCGGGGGGGTGGGGGGGTTATTAGGGCTCTTAACATAGAATTACCCAAAGAAACCTCACATTATGACGTCGTATTCCACAGGGAAAGGGGGTTCCTTGAGAAAAGAGCTGTCGACGCCCACGTAGCAGCCGTTGGCCAGACGCCGGTAGCGCTTGTACCTACACAGTTTGAATTTTTGAATTTCGAAGCTACAGTATACTAGAAGCGTCGACTTTTGCCTATTCACCAACGTAGGGGATACTGTACTCCGTTCCACCCCTTTCTGGGGGCGCTGATTATGAATTTGTAGCTAGTTTTGTGTTTTGACGTTGTTTCAACTCACTTATATAAAGACTACGATGACACTTCACCACAAAAGCCCACAAAATGTTGGTGTATTGTGTCACGAAACGATTCTGAGCTTTTTTGCGGCCGAGATAAGGAATTAGATTATTTTGCACTCAGAAACGCATGACCACAAAATATCCTATTTTAAATCTTCTTCCTACCGTATACCTGCAGGAGCAGTTATCCCAAGCTCCATAACAGTCAGCGGCCAGATCCTCCCAACACAATTCGCTGTCGATGAAATAGGTCGCGAACGCGTAGGCGCTGAACGTCCGAGGGAAATTTCAAAAATTTCCCAGAATCCAAAAATTTAAAATTTCCAGAAAAATTCAAGATATTCTCGAAAAATTCAAATTTTCCTAATTTTCAAAGTCCAAAAAATCACCTGTATGGAGGCGGCTGGGTGCATATGCACTCAGGCGGTACGGCCTCTATTAGAAGCGCATCGCGAGCGCCGTCCATTCCAAAGGTGGCACTGGCTCGCAGCACTGGGTATTGGCTCTGTAACGAGTACCTGGTATGATTAGAGGTATCATAAACGGTAGGTATGTTTAACTATGTACCGTAAATATAAATAAATCATACAAAAATTGTATCATATACGGTAATGCAGGGTACCGTGGGCCCAACCTTAGGGAAAATTTTTTCTTTGGGAAGGCGCGTATATGTCAAATGTCGCCTGCAGCACAATTTTAAGTAAAATTTCCTACATTTAACCTCAAAATCGGCAAAATTTCGCCTGCGTCGCTAATTTCTGGGTAAATTTTGCGCTCTTGGTGAGTTGAAACTGTCATGTTAAAGGCAAATGTTGCAGTAAACGGTCAAAAAAAGCAAAATGCGTAGTCGAAAATTTTCTGAAGTGGCGCCCCCCCCCACCCATTCGAAAATCCTGGAGCCACCACTGGGTGGTTCATGCTCAATTCTTGCACAAAATTTGTCGGATTTTGGGGCTTCACGGTTCACTTTTGGCACTTTCTGTCCCTAAACATAAAAAATGTTAGAAATCGGATAATTCTGTGCAAAACGCGAAAATGAGATGAATCATAGGTCGCGGGCGATCATCGCAACCAAAACTGCCGTTGCATCTACACACGCAGCTTTAACTTCTCCCCACTCTTCATTTAGCTACCGTAGTATCCTTCCGTATACCCAACCCAATACCATACCAAATAGGGGTCGTCCGGCTCCAAAAAGCTCTCGTTCTCATTTTCCCACCCTAGCTCTCTTGGGCTTTTATGTACATCTCTCACGGGTTGGGGAGAAGTGTAGTTTTCAAATCTGGCGCCCAAATCCGCGTCGGAATTCGGATGTGCGGCGTTACAGTAGGACATGAGCATGACGGGGCACAGGTCGTCGTCCGGGCTTTCCACTATGAAAATGGCCTTAGTGAAGGGGCTCCGCTGCGGGTGGGGTAACCCGGGAACGGAGCGGGTGTAGAAGCGGGCGCAGCTGAACGATAGGGAGGGGATACGGTAGTAGGTACGTGGAAAATACAGGGTGGAACGAAGGAAATAAGCACGTGCGCTCGATCCTATTGTTTTGCTGCCCATATACCGACGCGCGTCACACCGAACCTCACTTAGAGATGTAGAAATTATTTTTCAAACCCAAATTTTTATACTCCACAAAAAGTGTGGCGTATATAGCGATTGTGCGCGAAACGCAGTAATTTTAACCGGATGGGGTTCGCGCGTGAAGCGGCCGATTTGCAAACGGTCTTTTGCGTTGGGTAGGCCTAGTGGGTGGGCAGGGTGGACACCAAACGGGGTCACGCTCCGGGACCCCGTTGGCGGGAAATTCAAAAATTTAAATTTTCAAAGTACTGAAAATTGGGTTGGGCAAGGTAGAACTCGAAAAAGTTGCATATAATGGTATATACTATCTTTTGATATGTTGTAGTACTCGATAGGGCCGAGGGTGGAAGAAATGAATTGGATCGCTGCGGGACCCATTTTGGCGCCAAATTTGAAAAATTCGCAATTTTTCGCTATTTTCCAACTTTGACGGGCTGATATGCGAGCTAGGTAGCAGCTAGAGCGGCGAGACCGCTTTTGGTGCTCCTTCCCAGATGTCCTCTATCGAATGAGCCATGAACGGAGAAAATCGGTTGAGACACAAAAAAGTTATCTTGGTGGAACTTTTTTGACTCCGGGGTCAAAAATTGCGCTTTTCGCGTTTCAGCGTCTGTGGCGCTCGAATGCGTTGCCGAATCGGTTCAAAAGTGGGTTCAAACGATTCTACGTTGAAATATGGTCCAGAAAAGTGTTTTTGGCAAATTTGCAGAGCTACAGTAACCCTGCCGCGTCCATTTGAATATTGGGTGTCGGGTCGACTTTCGCGATATTATACTCGATTTCGGGGTTTTCGGGGGCGCTGATGACGAATTTGGCATTCGTTTAGCGTTTAGATGTACTTTTATCACACCTGTGACCAATCTGCGTTCTACCGTACCCCAAGTGCAGAATTTTGGTTCTGAGAGTCCATAGGAAGTTAGGGGTGTTGTATGTCGAATCTGGGGTATTTTGGGATGTAGCAAATTTGTGGAGTATACTGCGTCCCCCGGACGACTTGCCTGGTTTCAAAAAATAATTCTTTTTTCTAAAGCACTACTTCTACGTACCAAAGCCTACCATAGGGTGCTGCAGTGTTGAACGCTATGCAAGCATGGCTCTCTCTCAGCCTCTACACTGCATGGCAGAGTGGTCGAGGTGGTGTACAGGATATTTTGAACAAAACTGACAACAAAATGTGACAACCATCTTCACTTCTGACACTCTGAGCTGCTCACAGGGTGAAAACTGGTGCATTTTTGGTCTTCATGATGTAATTCTGCACTAAATAATGAACTGTCATGTTCAAGTTAGCTAAATTGTGGGAGATTTTGCTACCAACATGGTAACTTCTACCCACAATCCAGACCACAAGTTTTTCAATTGGAAAAAAACTCGGCCGTCAAAACTTCTTTCAAAAAATAAAATTAGGAAAAACTCTACATCTCTCACTACGCAAAAAACCAGACCAGCTCACTCACATCCGATAGTCGAAAGGGGTGTCGGAAGGTCCCAGCCTACTGGTGCCCATATCGGCCAGCGAATAAGCGCCGCCCTCCTTATTGCGCACATAGCGCCCGTACTTCACCCTGCCGCGCGCCTTCCAGAAACCTAAACGGTGTGGGCGAAAATGTGCCAGATTCAACCAAAAACATCAAATTTTCCCAAACATCCCACCGTAATAATCCTTTTCCCAGGCGCGCCAACTGCGCAGGTCGTTCGCCTTGCCTACCGTACTCACGGCGTAAGTACTGTGAAGCAACGCGCTATAAGGTGGCACCGACTGGCAGATCTCAAAATACAAATTTAATCGCCAAAATTCGTTGAAAAAATTGTAAAAATCCATGTTCACAGTACCTCGTTTTCCGGAATGGGGCGACCGTCCAGCAATAGTTTAGCAGCCTCGCCGATGGTTTGCACCGCTCGCCGCCTATTGCAACAACATTAACTACCGTAAATCCTCCAATAAGCGCCCCCCTCGAATAAGCGCCCCCCTCCAATAATCGCCCCTCTTAGAGGGAGGTTGAAAAAATAAGCGCCCTCCCTCCTCCAATAAGAGCCCACCTTTTGTTGGTACCAACAGTACTAGCACTACCATATGTGCTCTGTGACCATTCCTAGCACAAGTTTTGGCTACATATGACAGCACTACGCTAATTGCAGGTATTCTGATTCTATACAGTTTCAGTGTAAAATGTATGCAGATGTGCGCAAAAATGTGTCAACAACGTGGAATTTTGGTGATTTTGGCACTCCTGAGGGGTCGAGTTAATAAGCGCCCCCTCGAATAAGCGCCTCCCCGTCCAATAAGCGCCCCTCCTAGAGGTAGGTTGAAAAAATACGCGCCCAGGGCGCTTATTGGAGGATTTACGGTAAATTTCAAAACACATAAATTAATAATTACACTAGACAGGTAAAATCTGCTGTCAACTCGCTCTTTCTCTTTCAAAGAAAAAATTGGCCTCAAAAATGCTTTGAGACAAATCTAATTGAGCACGATTACTACTGGCTCCAATTCAGAACGAAACCTTTTAACTGAAAAGTTGTCCGACCTCAAAATAAAACAAATTGAATCCACACTAAATTAACCATTCCCCACTGAATACCGTAAATCCTCCAACAAGCGTCCTGGGCGTATATTTTTTCAACCATCCTCTAGGAGGGGCGCTTATTCGAGGGGGGCGCTTATTAACGCGACCCTTTAGTGCCAAAATTTCACCAAAATGCCCTGTTGTTGTCGTCACATTTTTGCTCACATCTGCATAGATTTTAGACGGAAACTGTATAGCTTTTGATCAGAATACCTGGAAATAAGTAGTAGTGCTGCGATAAGTAGCCCAATCATGTGTTAGGAATGGTCACAGAATACATATGGTAGTGCTAGTACTGCAGGTACTGACAAAAGGTGGGCGCTTATTAGAGGGTGGGTGGGCGCTTATTTTCGCAGCCTTCCTCTAGGAGGGGCGCTTATTGGAGCGGGGGGAGGCGCGTATTAGAGGGGGGGGGGGCCCTTAATGGATGATTTACGGTAATTCGAGTCAACAACCACCTGAGCGGAGGGTATCGCAGGAGGAAGCCTTGGGGCAGTCCTTCGAAGCATTCCGAGTCTTCGTCCGCTAGAAGGCCGCCAGCCGATTCGGTCTGGCGCAGCGTCGAAATCGCCCCAGGCCCAGTCAGGAGTGGGACGCGCTGATATGTTGAGAACCTACGTGTACGACGCAAATGCACCCCCACCCCCCCCCCCCCCACCCTGTAGAATTCTAGGCAGAAGCGCGCGGCCTCCACAATCACTTCGGGCCAACTCCTCTGCTTTTCGAGCAGGCTGCTGAGCAGTGGACTCTCCTCCATCATCTCGTCGCTCACCACCCTACCGTACACCGAGACTGAAAAATAGAAATCTCAAAATTTCGCAAGTGTTATGATGATGATACCTTTACACTGCAAATCGAGAAAAGTTCGGTTTTGTTCGAATAGGCGATTTTAGACACAGTACAGCATTTTGTAAGCTCCGAGAGGGCTTCTGTTCGAACTTTTCTCATGTCGGAATAAGAATTTACAGGCTTTATCCGAACATTTCTTTGCGTGAACTTTTTCCGATTTACAGTATCAAAATCTTTATAGGTTGTGGTACATTTCAAAAGAGCGCGCGAGGCGTAGCAGTCGCGCAGCGGGCCCCAAAGCACGTCGTAGAAGTAGGAAGAGAACTGCGGTGGGGAATCGGTCAGGGACGATTCGAGAGTGTCCCAGTGGGCGGCGTAGTACTCGCACAGCTGGTCGAAATCCTGACATAAAATACACAAAATTGCGGCGATTTTTATGAAAGCGCGCGAACTTTTTTGATCTGTAACCCCAGTATACACAGTCGGCAAGACGACTTTGAACTGACTCACAACCAGCGAGTTGTTTACAAGTGATGTGTGACCAACGAACAGACGCACGCACGCCGAAGTCTTACAAGGATGCGCCCGTCTGAGGGCAAGCCTTTGTTGCACCGGAGGGATATTGTTTACTCTTACTTTTACACGCCTCGCACTCACACTTGAAACATTCTCCTTTCTGCCTTTTGGCATTCTACACGACAATTGCAAAACGCACCTCCACACTCTCCTCGCATCCGACCAACGGCGGGCCCAGTTCCTGGTTGGTCGGTTCCACCCCACTTTGAGCGCCGAAAATCGACTCTACGATCTCCCGATTCGCGTCGGTTTCCAGGGCGACTCCGAGCCAGTCGAGGTGGTCTGTCGCCAGCTTTCGACTGCTCCACGCGTCCACGAGGTGCACGGACTCGGCCGCGTCGAAGAGCGCCCGTTGACGAAAGCTACAAATCCCGGGCGATTCTAATCTTGGCAGTGGGAGAGTTTAGAAGCGAACTTGCCACGCTTCCCATTGGAATATGTAGGTACGAATGCAAAAGGCGGTTAATTTCGTCGCTTTTCAGTTGAGATGTGCAGTTTATGCAATAGGTATCTTTTTGAAGCCTTTTCAAAATCCTTTGCAATTCAGCTAGTCCAACTGACACAATAAAATACAAAATTACGCAAACAAGACCAAATGTGTACAAATTTGGCCCGATTGGCTGCTCTGAGCGTCAGAAGTGTAGGTGGATGCCACGTTTTAGCGCATTGTTAAAAAATCTTGCTGCAATCCTCAAAGCCACTCTGAGACACAGTACTCTGATCACATGGGTACCGCGTCAGCTTTTACAACATTGTAGCACCGCACGGTTAACTTTGATTAGTACATGGAGATAGTACCTCTGACATTTTTGAAAGTATCAGGTTTTACTTCTAGTTTAGCGATTCTAACGCACCCCTTGACCACACTGTCGGGCTGGCAGGCGGTCACAAATGTAGGGACGGAGTCGCCAGTCTCACAGAGGGACTGCAGTGTGGATGCAAAGAAGTCGAAATCCCACACTTCCACAGAGGAGGAGAGAAAGAGTGCCAGAGGCAGCTGGGTGTCCCTGGGACGAGCGGTCAACAGGGTACAGTAACCCTGGCCCCCTAGAGGATAGGGACCCTGGACGTGCAGGGGAGACTGAAGGGATAACGTGCAAAGTATGTGGGAATGGGAGAATGTATGTACATGATTGTGTGTGTAGAGAACAACTTTACCGCCGCCATTCTCAAGCTTGCCTCTTAAATCAGGGTCAAATTTGGGAACGACATACTACAGGGTGTTTCTGACAAGCCGAAAGCAATGTAAACAGCAAAATGCTTACTGCTTAGACCATGTGATGAAATCGAACGGAGCGCGTCACAACGTCATGTCGAAAGGTGCACGCACCGGCTTATAGCACTGCAACTTGCAACATGACGTTGCGCAAAGCGGCGTCATTCACCGTCCACTGCGCTAAAATATCTGAATTTTTTGCAGTTTGTCACAAACACCTTGTAGTACGCCTTGTCCAAACTTGAGCCTGATACACTGAGTAGAGCTCGAGAAGTTCGTTTTCACTTTTCCATTTCAAGTTTCTTTCTGAATGCATCAAACTACTGACGGTGTAGGCGGCCTTCTTTCCCAGCACGAATGTGTGCCAGGCGTCGAGCATTCTCTCGCCCATCAGGACCACTCTCGTGGCGACGCCGCAGGCGCTACAACGTTCCCTCGGGCGATTGGAGATAGAGTAGGCGCGCACGAAGTCGGCGTGCGAGAGAACCGCCGCTTGGAGGGCCTAAACATGATAATATGTGGCATGTGTGAGTGTGTAAGCGACGCACAAACGGGAGAATGTCTGAGCACCGTAGATCCTTCATGTAAGTGCCCCCACTCCATCTAATTACCCCCCCCCCCCCCCCCATCATCCGTATTATTTATATTAAGCCACACTAGAGTACACACTAACTAAGTCTAAGTTTAAGTTAACAATTAGGTCAGCACTTGCCAACACTAAAGTCCACACATAAAGGTTAAAGAGTCCACATTCCCTCCACAGTCCCTACAAAAGTCACACTTAGGTCCTCCAGACTTAAGTCTACACTCAAGTCAAGCCCAAACACTTCCAAGTCTTCCTCTCCACCTGCAAGTCGAGGCTGGCGCCGCGGCAATCGGCCCTGGCGCAGGTTCGAACGGCGGGCAATTGGTGGGCCGCCGAGCCAACTCTTCCCGTCAACACCAATCGCCCTCTCCCATTGGAGGCGGCGGTTGGTTTGACGACGAACGGAAGGGATTTGACCAAGTGGTCGACGCGAGGCGCGTTCTGGTAGGAGACGAGCGCCAGGCGGTACATCGCCTAGACAGTACGATGGAGTGACGGAGTGGTGAGACTCCAAACTACCGTAAGACTCCTCCTCAATAATACCCCACCCTCCAATAGTACTCCCCCCTTGGAGGTTGACACTGTATTACTCTGTAGTATTGGTTATTTCGGTACCTACTTAGTTTTCTGCACGTTTGGTGAAGAAGAGGGGCTGAATTACCCCCACCACCCCCCCCCCCCCCCCCTCAATTAGCCCACACCCTTCAATAGTACCCCCTTGTAGAAGCAGGTTGAAAATAAGCCCCAAGGGCTTATTAGAGTAATACAGTGTCAACCTCCAAGGGGGAGTACTATTGGAGGGTGGGGTATTATTAGAGTATTTACGGTAGTTTGGAGTCTCACCACTCCGTCACTCCATCGTACTGTCTAGGCGATGTACCGCCTGGCGCTCGTCTCCTACCAGAACTTGCGCCTCGCGTCGACCACTTGGTCAAATCCTTTGTCCGGCCCGTCAAACCAACCGCCGCCTCCAAGGGGAGAGGGCGATTGGTGTTGACGGAACAAGAGTTGACGGCCGTCACCAATTGCCCGCTGGTGTTGAACGCCCAGGCCGATTGCCGCGGCGCCAGCCTCGACTTGCAGGTGGAGAGGAAGACTTGGAAGTGTTTGGGCTTGACTTGAGTGTAGACTTAAGTCTGGGAGGACCTAAGTGTGACTTTTGTAGGGACTGTGGAGGGAATGTGGACTCTTTAACCTTTATGTGTGGACTTTAGTGTTGGCAAGTGCTGACCTAAGTGTTAACTTAAACTTAGACTTAGTTAGTGTGGACTCTAGTGTGCACTTAAGTGTGGATGATACGGATGATGGGGGGGGGGGGGGTAATTAGATGGAGTGGGGGCACTTACATGAAGGATCTACGGAGCTCAGACATTCTCCCGTTTGTGCGTAGATTACACAATAACACATGACACATATTAACATGTTTAGGCCCTCCAAGCGGCGGTTCTCTCGCACGCCGACTTCGTGCGCGCCTACTATATCTACAATCGCCAGAGGGAACGTTGTAGCGCCTGCTGCGTCGCCACGAGAGTGGTCCTGATGGTCGAGAGAATGCTCGACGCCTGGCAAACATTCGTGCTTGGAAATAAGGTCGCCTACACCGTCAGTAGTTTGATGCATTCAGAAAGAAACTTGAAATGGAAAAGTGAAACGAACTTCTCGAGCTCTACTCAGTGTATCAGGCTCAAGTTTGGACAAGGCGCACGACAAGGTGTTTGTGACAAACTGCAAAAAATTCAGATATTTTAGCGCAGTGGACGGTGAATGACGCCGCTTTGTGTTACGTCATGTTGCAAGTTGCAGTGCTATAAGCCGGTGCGTGCACCTTTCGACATGACGTTGTGACGCGCTCTCTTCGTTTGATTTCATCACATGGTCTAAGCAGTAAGCATTTTGCTGTTTACATTGCTTTGGCTTGTCAAGAAACACCCTGTAGTATGTCGTTCCCAAATTTGACCCTGATTTAAGAGGCAAGCTTGAGAATGGCGGCGGTAAAGTTGTTCTCTACACACACAATCATGTACATACATTCTCCCATTCCCACATACTTTGCACGTTATCCCTTCAGTCTCCCCTGAGCAATACGTAACTGAACCAAGAGCAACATA
>JASAMZ010011043.1:0-11140 GCA_030248115.1 Linhomoeus sp. GSCO2_2
TATTGCCGTCCATCCGTCATTTACAAGAGGCTGCCGCCGCAGCCAGGACACCTGACAAAGAATTGTTGCTCACACGACGTACATACATTGCAGCGAGCGGGCACTCACAAGTGACACGCAGGTTCATCGTGTTGAATCAGTTAGAGAAGCCTGTTGACAGTTCCACCTCTCTTAAACTAAATGAAAATGAAAAATGGGGCGAGTGAGGTCTTGCAGCAATTGAGAATAGTGCCCGCGCTGCGCTCATATTTATACAAGTAGGTTTATTTGCGTTACAGGCAGTTTCAAGCTGACGCCAGAAGAGAAATCCAGAAACTCTTCATTTCAAATGCTCAAAATAGTGATTGCTTGACAGACCTTTTTTCGCCCGGCCTCAGCCGGGTGAATCCCTACGAGAATGACAGTAACCCGAAGGTCAAAGCGAAAAACGGCTCTAACTCGCCCGTCTTACGTCGTAGAGCGGTGTACGATAGGTCAACTAAAAGGTCTCAACGTGCTCTTCGTTCGGCATCAAAAATTTTCTTGCTAATTACGTAAACACGTAACACGAAACGCGACATTCTCGACATTTTTAGATTACAACTGCTCTAACTCGATCAGCGTGCGTCGTAGAGAGACGATCTTGAGTTTATTGAATAGCTCTCGACTCACTCTTGCGCTATTTCATGCGCTGAATTATGACAACGGCGCCCCTCTTTTACTTATGGAACAACTTTCCAATGACTACACCACGCCCTACGGGAAACGAAATTTCCGAGCTCGAAATTGTTAGTGGTGCGACTACAGCGACATTCGGCACGTCATTCAAAGGCTCACTACGTGCTCCATCGTATCCGAACATAAAAACTCACAATAACAATCGCGAGCTCAGGACACCCTTCACGCGCGACGGCTATGCTTGATCGGGTTGAGCAAATTTTTTGATATGTTCTTTGACACCTTGGTGTCGACTCTCGCTCTTTTCTTGTGGACGCCCGTCTTTTCGCTCCCTTCGTCACCTCTAGTCATGCCTTTCGCTGCCTGTGCAGACTTCCTGATCGCTGGAATTTTGGCGCCCGCGTTTTAGCACTTCTTGCGAGAGCTGCATCGCCCGTATTGCTCCACTTCACCAGCTCCACCTTTGCAAATACAGGTGTTGCATAGCAATATTGATTTCGCCCGGGATTTGGCTTTTAGGGCAAGCAGATCCCTCTTGTTGTGTAAATTGTTGCTGCCGCGTGAAAGAACGCGTCGAGAGCTTTCGCCTGATTGCCGATCACCACTCTGCGACGTTAGAGTCGTAACAACTCTTGTCGCGAAGGCTGACTGGAATGGAGGGCTTCCTAGGCTCGGTGAGAGAAGGTTGTCGTTGTAGCCAGCTCTTCGCGATACCAATTCCGATTTCTCGGTGTTCGAATTGGCGACGATTTCGAACGATTTCGATTGACCGAATACGAAGATTCCGAATTCCGTTTCTCTGTCGTCTCTCTTTCGTATTCTCGCACCGAATCATTCCGAATCTCAACAAATCGCACGAATCCCGAATCCAACGAATCCTAGCATGTAGCTCTTTTAACTCTTTTAATGAATGAATATAACGAATGGAGCATCAGCCCATCTCGCACAATCCCTAATCAATCACGATCGATCCAAAATTACGTAAGCCGAGCTGCGCGTCCCAACACGAAAGCAACGAACGATCTACTGTAGCTAATAGGCAAGGCGCAATATATAATCGCGATTCGCGACACTCCTGCCGCGAGAAGGTCCAAATCGGCAGCAGAAGTTCCAAGTCGAATAGTCCCAGAATCAGTAGTAGTCCACGTCCGAGTTCAAGTCCATGTCGGTGGGGAACCCGGCACCTCCAGAGGGTGCAGGATCTTCAGTGGTCGGTTCAGCTTCTTGCCAGCTGTAATCAGGGCACCTCGATTGCCGCCGTCGCTGCTTGTCAGAGAGTCCACTTGATGAATTTGCCACTGGCCACGTGTCACGTTCTCGTCGTTGATTAGTACCAGACCGCCAGCCTTGGGTTGCCAGGGACCCATGGGATTGGGCTGCCAGGTGCCCATGGAATGTCCACAGTGGTTGCGGCGAAGCTGCCAGGCTCTATCCCAGATGCAGATGGACCACTTGTGGAGTTGAGCGTAGGAGGAGGTCTGCTCAGTGAAATGCCCAGCTGAGGGTGACTGAATGGCCAGCCTGTTGGTTTGCAAGTGTTTCAATTGTTTCATTGGCTCTGTGGAGCCACCCTCCCCACTGACGAAAGGCTGGCGAATGGACTCATGGTGTGCAGATTCGTCTACCGTCAGTGCTTTCTCTTGCAACTGTCTGAGGGGTGGTTTGTGCACTGGGGACGGTGTGTGACTGGCTTTCGCCTTTGGGTTTCAGCGGTCCGCTGACTGAGGAAGGGGGCGCTGTCTCAGCGATCAGGCAGACTGTATCAGAGGCAATCAGAGCTGGAGCTTTTGCAGAGACAGCTTTGGGGGTGCCGTATTGACTGAAGCAAATGCTGCTGTGATGGCGCTCCTGACATACTTGCAGTTCATCGCGTTTCGACAGTTTCGCGTCGTGTGATTGGATCTCAAGCAGTTCTGGCAAAGGGACTGCGCTCGAACGAGTCGACTGTCTGTGTCAGGGAATGTTGTACAGTACTCTGAGTTGTGTGTGTCCACTTCGCAGTACGCGCACCAGGGGCGACGAGGGCCAGAGAATCGATTCAGATTGCACTGATAATCGTATCCATCTTCAAAGGAGGAAGGGCTGCTGTGGGGCGCCTGAGTGTTCAACCGACGTTCGTTTCGACTCGCTAGAGTGAACTGCTGTTCGCTTTGCCAGGGCCGATTCTGCGAGGTGCTATCGGATTCCGATTGCGCTTTGAGGAGGCTCAAGTCACCGTATTGCCTGTCCAAATTCTTGCCGATTTCACCGAGTTGCTCGAATGAAGTTTCGTCGTCGCATTTTGAGAGGAGATCAGATTTGAATGTGTCGAGCGCGCCAGTCAAATAGAGATGCTTCTTGGCGACACTGGCGGAGAAGGGAGCTAGTTTTTCAGCTCGTCGCATGAGCTCTGACAGACGATCGCCATAAGCGGCGCAAGACTCGTTGGATTGCTGTTGGCACTGGAAGAGTTCTCTGTATCTCAGCGTCACTGAAGAAGTGTCCTTGAAGTGATTCGTCAGCGCCTGTACCAACTGCTCATAGTTTGACTTCACTGTTTCTTCGAGAGAAAACATGTAACTATGCGCAGCTCCTGTCAGTTTCTGCTTCAACCAGAAGAGCTTGCCCCTGTCTGTGTATTCGAACATTGTCGTGTATTCAGTGAACTCCACTAGCCAGACAGAGAAATCGCTCAGGCGAGTGTCAGCGCCTTCGCCTGTGAATGAGGGGCAAGGAGGCGCGTTCTGATCTGTCTTTGTGTGCGGGTTCACAGTGGCACTTGTAGGATTTGCGTGGGGCGAGGCGTGTGTGGTGGGAGTGTGGGCGCATTGTTCCACAAGTTCACGCAAGAGCCGCAGCTCCTCTAGACGAGTCTGCTCACGTGCCTCTATCTCGGCTCGCCTACCTCGCTCACTGGCCTCGCGTTCCTCCTCATGGGATGAAGGTGGGGGAGCTATTCGACCCCTCATGGGATGGGTGGGGAGGGGGGGGGGGGGACTCAACCGACCTTTGCCAAACAAGTAAAGCAAGAAGCCCCAAATTTATCAAAAATCGCTAAAATTGCCAAGAATCCACTAATTTTCGTCAAAAACGTCCAAAATATGGCGCTGCGGCCATCGTCCGGCCTCAGCCGCGCGAGACCCTACGAGAGCTCGGCGTGCGTGCGGCCGTTCGCCCATCCGTCCGTCCATCCGTCACGCTCTCAGATCTAGGCGTTGGAAAGTCATAGAGAGACGATCATGGGCTCATCTATGGATAGGTCTCGACTCACTGATCGGGTCACTAGGAGGAGTGGAGATTCAAAGATTTGAATTTCGCGCGTTAGTCAGTCATCCTTCCATTCGTTATACCCTCAGATCTCGGCGTTGGGAGGCCGTAGAGAGACGTCCTTGGGCTCCTTCGATAGGCCTTGACGCAGGGATCATTCTTCCTAACCATAGTCGAGGTTCGATAATCTGATTTCGCGAGTGACAGTAACCCATATTTCCAAAACGCAAAACGGCTCCAACTCGCTCGTCTTACGTCTAACCCGGTTGACGAGCTCTCCTTCACAAGACGGCATTGCATAGCAACATCGATTTCGTGCTGGATTCGGCTTATAGAGCAAGAAGATCCTCGTTAAAAAAGGTAGCAAAAACTTGTCAAAGTTTTGGTAAAAATTTGACAGAGCGCAAACGAGCGCATCACGAGCAATTAATCTGTGTCGCGCATCTCTCTATGCCATAAAAGAAAGTGTCGTTTTTCTCGGTGTGTGTTTTAGCAATTAGAAGATTTATGTCAGAATACGAATGAGCACGTCATGAGCCTTTGAATGACGTGCCGAATGTCGCTGTAGTCGCACCACTAACAATTTCGAGCTCGGAAATTTCGTTTCCCGTAGGGCGTGGTGTAGTAATTGAAGAACTTGTTGCACCATCATGAAAGAGCGCATTCATGCATTCAGCGCATGAAATAGCGCAAGAGTGAGTCGAGAGCTATTCAATAAACTCAAGATCGTCTCTCTACGACGCACGCTGATCGAGTTAGAGCGATTGTAGTGTAAAAATGTCGAGAATGTCGCGTTTCGTGTTACGTGTTTACGTAATTAAGAAAATTTTTGATGCCAAACGAAAGAGCACGTTGAGACCTTTTAGTTGACCTATCGTACACCGCTCTACGACGTAAGACGGGCGAGTTAGAGCCGTTTTTCGCTTTGACCTTCGGGTTACTGTAGCTCTCGTAGGGATTCACCCGGCTGAGGCCGGGCGAAAAAAGGTCTGTCAAGCAATCACTATTTTGAGCATTTGAAATGAAGAGTTTCTCGATTTCTATTATGGCGTCAGCTTGAAACTGCCTGTAGTACGCAAATGAACCTCTTTGTATAAATATGAGCGCAGCGCGGGCACTATTCTCAATTGCTGCAAGACCTTCACTCGCCCCATTTTCATTTTCATTTAGTTTCTAAGAGAGGTCGAACTGTCAACAGGCTTCTCTAACTGATTCAACACGATGAACCTGCGTGTCACTTGTGAGTGCCCGCTCGCTGCAATGTATGTACGTCGTGTGAGCAACAATTCTTGTCAGGTGTCCTGGCTGCGGCGGCAGCCTCTTTGTCAATGATGGCAGATGGCAGACCATCTTTCAAGAGGGATAGTAGTGGAACCGAAGCGGAACCACCAAGCGCCCAGGAGGTCGCAGGAAAGAATGCCGGCTAATCGCCTCCATCCGCTCGTGTGGTATGTAGGTAGCTTTCACTGGACTGTACAAAGGATGCGCTTCAGAGCTCAAGTCGATCACAGGTCGACAGAGCTGACGACGACTCGGAGAATCCTGCTCCAGATGAACAGACCGAAGATAATGGCGCAAAGGATGAGCCAGCTAGAGCATCTTCATCATCGCCATCAGTGAATATTCGTTCTTATGACGCGTCGCCATTGTATCGTTGGCGTATGTGTAGGCTACTGTAGCCTACTTTTTCCACCTTACTGTAGCCTTTTCCCTTCCTCCACTCGTATAGATCGACGATAGCTCCGAGGAGCCTGCTGAAGGCCACTCGTTGACTCAGGCTGATGAAGGCCTCGGCACAGAGGTATGAATTGTAGAACTTGCAGTGCCTGAATCTTCAGCAAAGTATCATCATAATTTGGATGAGCTTTGCTTTGTTGACAATGAGAAATTGATTCTTGCTTTCTATTCTCCTCATTCTTGTTAATCTTGGTTATTCACTTGCCAAAACAATCATTTCTATCTAGGAGTTGTCTGAAGATCCTGATGGTGCAGATGAGTCGACTGAAGATCCTGATGGTGCAGATGAGTCGACTGAAGATCCTGATGGTGCAGATGAGTCGACTGAAGATCCTGATGGTGAAGATGCGTCGACTGAAGATCCTGATGGTGCAGATGAGTCGAGTGAAGATCCTGATGGAGCAGATGAGTCAACTAAAGATCCTGATGGTGAAGATGAGTTGACAGAAGATCCTGATGGTGCAGATGAGTCGACTGAAGATCCTGATGGTGCAGATAAGTCGACTGAAGATCCTGATGATGCAGATGAGTCGGCTGAAGATCCTGATGGTAAAGATGCGTCGACTGAAGATCCTGGTGGTGCAGATGAGTCGACTGAAGATCTTGATGGTGCAGATGAGTCGACTGAAGATCCTGATGGTGCAGATGAGTCGACTGAAGATCCTGATGGTGCAGATGAGTCGACTGAAGATCCTGATGGTAAAGATGCGTCGACGGAAGATCCTGATGGTGCAGATGAGTCGAGTGAAGATCCTGATGGTGCAGATGAGTCTACTGAAGATCCTAATGGTGCAGATGAGTCGACTGAAGATCCTGATGGTGCAGATGAGTCGACTGAAGATCCTGATGGTGCAGATGAGTCGACTGAAGATCCTGATGGTGCAGATGAGTCGACTGAAGATCCTGATGGTGAAGATGCGTCGACTGAAGATCCTGATGGTGCAGATGAGTCAACAGAAGATCCTGATGGTGCAGATGGGTCGACTGAAGATCCTGATGGCGCAGATGAGTCGACTGAAGATCCTGATGGCGCAGATGAGTCGACTGAAGATCCTGATGGTGCAGATGAGTCGACTGAAGATCCTGATGGTGCAGATGAGTCGACTGAAGATCCTGATGGTGCAGATGAGTAGACTGAAGATCCTGATGGTGAAGATGTGTCGACTGAAGATCCTGATGGTGCAGATGAGTCGACTGAAGATCCTGATAATGCAGATGAGTCAATTGAAGATCCTGATGGTGCAGATGAGTCGACTGAAGATCCTGATGGTGCAGATGAGTTGACAGAAGATCCTGATGGTGCAGATGAGTCGACTGAAGATCCTGATGGTGGAGATGAGTCAACTGAAGATCCTGATGGTGCAGATGAGTCGACTGAAGATCCTGATGGTGCAGATGAGTCGACTGAAGATCCTGATGGTGAAGATGCGTCGACTGAAGATCCTGATGGTGCAGATGAGTCAACTGAAGATCCTGATGGTGAAGATGAGTCGATTGAAGACCCAGATACAGAAGCAGGGACTTCGTCAGAGCCACCGGTAAAATTCAATAAGACGTCACAGCCATCGTTGAATTTGTGGTCCGTAACTATTGCTTCGTGATATTTTTCTGGCAGGCCAAAAAAATCGTTCGCAGCAGGGTTCGAACTTGCGACCTCTGGGTTACTAGTCCAATGTTTCTAACCAACTAAACTATGTAAGCGGAACCAGCCGCGCTACTGCCTAATGTACATAGTAGAAGAGCCCCTCTTAGCACTCGTGCGCTTAGACAACGTTGACAATTGTACCTCGTGATGGCAATTTCCAAAATTTGGAAACTGGAAAACAAAGGTAGTATATGTACCCACTTTCCAACAAAACTGGACAAGCAAAAGTATATCTTTCTAGTTTTTACCCGGTTTGTAAAACTGGGTACCCAGTTAATTTTGACAATTTCTGGGTAAGCAAAACTGGGTAGGGCAAATTTTGGCGAATTCAAAACTGGGTAAGTAAAACTCGGTATACCTAGTTAAAAAAAACTAGGTAAAACTGGGTAAAGCTGGAAGTACTTTGGGTTGCCATCACAATTGTACACAAAAGCAAGAAAAATCATCTTATAAGTTGTTGTGATGGCAAAGACGAGAAAATGGAAAATGCCCGGACCAACTACCAAGACCACGCTAAAGATTTAAATTTGCAGGCTTCGCCAAAACCGGGCGGCGAAGAGGAGCAGTTGAGGTTAGCGTCACTGAACGATGGAATTATGCATACATCCCGTCAACAACGCAGGTAGCTAAGGCAGTCGATCACTGACCTTGCAGCAGCAGCGCGCCAGAAGCTTCAACGTCTCCGCCTCCGCCCTGTCCTGAGGACTGGACTCTACACTCTGAATCGGGAATCTGCATTCAAATTCGCAATGACATGAAAATGTTTGTCTTGATTGCAATTTAGAGCTATGTAACAAGTTTCTCATGAACTATGACGTTTTTTTGAGCTAAGTAACATATTCCAATTTTCTGTCTTTGTGTCACCGTATTTTGGTCATCATTGTTACCATTATTTCCGTTAATATTTTTCGACCAATTGTATTACTTTGCAATAATAGGACCTGGAAAGCGGCCAGGGAGTACTGCCAACTGCAAGGAGGCGACCTGTTCATGCCAAAGACAAAGGGGCTCAACGAGCTGTTCAAGAACCACAGAAGTAAACACCAACCCTTGTTGAATACAGTAGTCAGTCATCTAACGCCGATTTCTCGAATAGTGTCGCCCGCCATAGGGTGAGCAGTAGAAGTTTGAAAGTTCTAACATACGCACATACAATGTAGCACGCCGTTCTTACATAACTCTAACATACCAACGTAATTGACGACGTGTATCACGATCACAAATTACTGTACCAAATTTCTCCATATTGCCCGCATCAATCATCTCCGACAAGCTCTAGCTGAGTTTCAGCAAGATCTAGACTAACATATCACAGACGACTGGCCTGGCACACCTCCCCACAGCTAGCAACACCAAACAAACAACACCCTTCCCCCACAACTACCAGGGTCGCCACTATCTGCACTGTTTGAATAACCGAACGGTTTCAAGAGATAGGGGGCGGATGGCCGGGGAGGGTGGGGGGGGGGGGGGGGGGGGGGGGGGGGAAGCTGACGAACGGCCATGGAGGCTCCGTCGCGTGTATGTTGTTCTGCAGACGTGAAGGGCCAAGACAAGTGGATCTGGATGGGTCTCAGCGACGAGACGACGGAGGGAGTCTTCGTCTGGGCGGACGAAGAGGTCAAAGCCAAGACCTTCAGTCCCTCTCCATGGAGAAGTGGGGAAGGGAAGGCGGGCAACAAGCTAAGAGGAAAGCATCAGAACTGCGCCTGTCTCAATGGGGAGAACGGGCTCTGGTACGACGCCATCTGCCAGGACTCTAACTACTTCGCCTGCCAGAAGGAGGCGCGCGTTCGATGGCTTTCCCTCTCTTGGCCGTACTTATCAGTTGTCTTTCTTTACCTACATAAACCATAAATTCTTCGTAAGCGCCTCCTCTAACCGCCTCCGGGCGAAAACACTAAATCACAGAATACCAATTTGCAGGTGCATAGCAGTGCTAGTGAATCAGCTTCGCAACAACCGTTTAGTGGAGAGGGACAGTTGAGGTGAGCGTCGATAATATATGCACTCGGTTGCGGAAACAACTAGATACTACATACCGAAGCAATCGATGTCTGACAGTTTCAGCAGCAGTGCGCCAGAAGCCTCGACGTCGCCGCCCCTACCCTGTCCTGAGGGCTGGACTCTACACTCTGAATCAGGAATCTGCGTTCGAATCCACAATGATATGAAAACGTTTGTCTAGATTGCAATTCAGAGCTAACACGTTTCTCCAGAATCGCAACGTTTTGGTGAACTACAATAGGTGGCATATTCCATCTTCGATGTCTGTACCATCATGTTTTGGTCATTCGTACCATCATTTCCATACTAGAACTGAAGCCCATCTCAAAAGTATGCGGATTCGCGGTTTTTTGAGATTATCTTGTTAATCCTGTGGAAAATCTACCCAAGGGGGCACCATTCGATAGCACCCCCCCCCCCCCCCCCCCCCGAGTGGCTCAGTGGCCGACATATGAAAAAAAGTTTTCATGACGCACTGAATAATCGCCGTATAGTAAAATTTCGACTTTTTTACACCTCAAGCGATTTTCTCATTCTAATTGTATTCGATAGAGAGACATGTCATTATGACAAACTGTAGGTATGGCGGCTCATAAGCAAGCCGTTCAAAAGTTACAACGATCTCCCAACCCACTGATTTTTGATTTCTTAAGGTTTTTGAAAAATGGCCGAAAAAAATGTGCACGAACGAACGAGTGCCTGAACCGATCTCATCTCAACCAAATCTTAGTATGTTATACCGCTGTAAGTTGTCTACAAAAGTGCAATAACGCAGCTTGCTATTTCGTCAGAATGACGAAATACAAACTACAAGGCGCACACGTGTCTTTGTTGGCAGGTTCGCATTTCTAATTCTGGCTACGTGCAAGTTAGGCTGCTCGATTTTTGTGTGACTAACGTTGAAGGTCTTACCTATCAGTCTGCGGAGTTTCAGCAGCACAGTCTTTTGACGGTTGAGGTTTCATTACTTTTCAGTTGTATGCCAGCCGAAGCGAAGCGAATAAATCTGGAAAAGTTTGAACGCCTGTAATTTTTATCCACAATGTCCGATTTCAGTGATATTTGGAAAACGTATAGAGCCAGTTGGTTAGTTATGTGCACCAAATTTCAATCGATTCCGTTACGCAGTCCGCAAGTTACTGGCATGCAAATTTTCTACTAGAGATGGAGTAGCCCCAATTCAGTATAAAATAGGCATCACAGTAACTTGCGAACTGCACCACGGAATCGACTGAAATTTTGCACACACAAACTGACCAACAGGTTTTATAAGTTTTCCAAATATCACTGAAATTGGATATTGTAGGCGAAAAGTGCAGGCGTTCAAATTTTCCCACATTAATTCGCTTTGGCTGGCACGTGACTGAAAGTAATGAAACCTAAATTTTCGCCCGTCAAAAAGATAGTGTTGCTGAAACGTCACAGTTTGATAGGTAAGACCTTTGACGTTAGTCATGGAAAACTTGAGCGGCCTACCTTGCATGTAGCCAGAATTAGAGACGTGAACTTGCCACTGAAGACACATGTGCACTATATAGCCTGTAATTCGTCACTCTGACGACATAGAAAGCTACGCCATTGCACTTTTGTAGACAACTTACAGTGGTATAACATACTAAAATTTGGTTGATATCGGTTTAGGCATTCGCGAGCCATGCCGTTCGTGCACATTTTCGACCATTTTTCAAAAACCTTAAGAAATCGAAAATTAGTGGATACTGAGAATCGTTATAATTTTTGAAAGGCGTGAATATGAGTGGCCATACTTGCAGTTTGTCATAGGGATATGAATTGCTTGAGGTGTAAAAAAGAAGAATTGCTTGAGGTGTAAAAAAGTCGAAATTTTAC
>JASAMZ010011045.1:0-13968 GCA_030248115.1 Linhomoeus sp. GSCO2_2
ATTGTCTGACATTGTAGTTGGCGGCACTGTAGTTTGAAGTTCGTTTTATCCGTTTCGAAAGAGAAGGAAGACAGAAGACGGGAAGAAGAGAGAAGACGAGGAGCAAGCAAGGCGAAGCCAGAATGCCGTCGTCGTCGGCTGTGGTGAAGGCGCTCAAGTGGAAGAACGGGCGAGAATCGGCCGGAGGAGGAAGGGGCGCGCCGTCGTCACTATAACCGCACATTCTCAACTGGCTTGCTCGTGCAAGGTGGAACATTGGAGTATCGATTGCGTACGTGCATCTCTTTCGGTCGCGAGGAAGGCAGACACTGCACGCCGGCCGGCCTTTGTCTTAACATAACTACGTAGTTCTCTGCAGCGTTTGTTTGCATAGACGCGTTTCTAAGACCACTGGGCGCACAATGCTCCGGAAGGTGCGCTTCTTCAAGTATCATGGCGCCGGCAATGATTTCATTCTGATCGACAATCGAGACTTGACCTTTCCGAAGGACCAGGAGACCGTCCGGAAGTTCTGTCAGGTGCTGGGTTGCCAACGGATCTGTACGCCGAAGTAGTGACAACGGGGACAACTGGGCCGCTTCAGCGATGCTTCGGCGTCGGCGCCAACGGTCTCATCCTAATCGAGAGCCACGCGGAGCTCGACTTCAAGATGGTCTACTTCAACTCCAACGGTCTGGAGAGCACCATGTGCGGCAACGGCGGCCGCTGCGCCGTCGCCTTCGCCTGGGTCGATCTCAAACTCTTCGCTGGCGCGAAGTGCGCTTTCGCGGCCATCGACGGCGACCATTCGTCGGAAGTGCTTCCAACGGAAGCCGGCTGCGGTGTGTACACACGTTAACGTTGGATGCGGCAGTCTTCCACGAAGACGAACTCACTTTCAGAGGTGAAACTAAAGATGATTGACGTGAGCCACCGGACGGTAGAAGTCGACCACTTCAGTGGCACCTACGTGATGAACACCGGCTCGCCGCACTACGTCATCTTCGCCGAAGACGCCCACGAGATCGACCTCGACGACGTCGGCGGTCAGATCTGTTTCAGGTGTGAGCAACAGTGGATTTCGGATTTTGAACTTTAGTACGTGCTGGGCAGTTCTTTCAGCGAGCGTTTTCGTCAGGACGGCGGAATCAATGTCAACGTTGCGCAGCGACTATCGGACCGGCGGCTGCTTGTACGGTGCGGTATGCATATGTTGGTACATAGCTTGGTACATACCTGCATACCACTCACAAACAAACGCGAGATGACAGTGTCCAAGCAAGTCGTACTTACAGTATCAAAATTCAGCACTTTCGAGCGCGGGGTCGACGGCGAGACGCTCTCCTGCGGCACCGGGGCGACGGCCGCCGCCCTCAGTTACGCGCTGTCGCAGACACACTTAGACGAAGCATATTCCCGCACTCAAAAGAACGGTGGAATGACAGTGACGACGAAGGGAGGCGAACTGGAGATCACTTGGAACTACGACGCTGATCAAAACACCTTCACGGACGTCTGGCTGCGGGGGCCTGCCGAGAAAGTATTTGAAGGCGTCATGGAAATATAGCATCCGTAGCCCTTAGATCTGCCGTCGTCACACAGTGTTTATCAACGCGTCATCATTGGTGGAGGATATCTCAGTAAAGCAGACGGGATATTTTTGCCTATGGGTATATGAACATCCACTGGTCATACGTCGACCTGTTTCGACGATTGACCGCACTCTGCAACTGAAGACGACGACGACATCAATGACACATCCGTGTGAAAACACTCCCAAATGGGTTGCGTGCTCGCTTCGCAAATAGAGCGCCGCCAACGGCCGTCGGGCTTGTGTTTCGCACCGGTCAGTCCGAACGATGCTTCGTAACGACCAGTCGCCAAAAGAATGGCTTCTGCCAACGGTTCTATAGACATGGAAGAGTTCTTGGCGATTCGAGAGACTTCGAGGGCCGATTGCTTCCTGAAGCTGCAGGAAGACGCCTCAGATAATGCGACTCTGTCCAAACTCTTCGAAAAGTGGCTCGACCTCGAATTGTTTCGCGGTCGGGAATTCGACTCGGCGACAGGCCGATTCCACACCGTGACCATGTTGACGCGTCTGGCGGTCCTCAACGCCTTCGTCCCGCTTCTACTGAATATTCTCAATGGGATCGGCACCTGCCTTCTATTGATCGTCTTCCGCAAGCGACGCAAGGAAACCTGGCCCCTGCGCCTGCTCTACTACGACTTCATCTCCGATTTCGCCTGCAGCGCCCTCTTCGTCCCCTTCGCGGTGTCGTGCACGCTAGCCGAGAGCGAGTTGACGAGCCACACGGTTCTGCCGGCCTTCTTCTGCGGCTGCGGCGCCCTGATGCCGTTGAACACCTTCCTGGACGCCGGCATCAACTTCCTCTGCCTGCTGATCCTCCACAGGCTGGGCGACGCCTTCTGCCCCAGGATGGCGCGACTGTTGGAAAAGGCGCATCCTCGATGCGTATTGTTTGCAATCTACGCAGTTTCCTCCACGAAGAACATGGTCAGCGACTGCCTGACGCAGACCTACATCAACTTCGAGGGCCAGTTCCTGGCCGTGTCCAGCGCCTTCTACTCCTCCGACTTCTATGGCAGCTTCTCGAGCGTCGTCGTCGCCGCCTTCTTCGCCATACGGCTCTTTTGCTACTTCGCCTCCTTCGTCGTCTCCATCAGGATGGTCTGGATCGCAAGGTACCTCTAGCTTGGAGTAGTCAGAGTACCGTAGTTAAATTTGTTTTATTCAATTTCATCGAATATCGTTGAACTTATGTAATCAAATTACACTATGTAGGTCGTGACAAAATTGCGTCAAAATAAGGCAGATTTCATAAACTCTACACCAAATCAGTTAATTGGAATAAACCATGATATTATTTAGATATTTACATTAAAAACTTGTGATAGATTTTATTTTACCATAAACACTTCAATGACTACTCCTCCCGTCAAAGAGGTGTGCTTGAGTATAATTCCCTGCCTCTAACTACATACATAATACACCCACAACCCCAGGCGCGCCATTCGGTTCCAATACAACGCTGTTGCAGGCGCCGCAACCAGTCCAAGGTCGACAACTCGACCTCCGAAGCCGACGAGCTCTCCTCCAGCTACTATCTACCGGCGGCCGCCCTCCCGACCGTCATCCAATGCGTCATGTTGGCTATTCTCGATCTCATCATCTTCTTCGTGTCGCCGGCGGTGGACCAGCGCGTGGGACCCTGCGACAGCTACCCCGAGCAGCTGCTGCACTTCGACGAGGCGCTCGAGGCGCAGTACCGCCTCTACGCCTCCAACTACGTGTTGATGCTCAAGGTGGGCCTCTACTTCTACGTCTACTTCCTGGTGGACAGGCGCCTGCGCCAGGCCATCTGCGACCGACTCTGCTTCTGGAGAAGACGCAAGAGGAGGAAGGAGCGGAGAGCGGCTGCTGCTGGAACCGAACTGGACGCAGCTCCCAGAATGGAAGCTGAGGGAAGCTGTGGTGAAGGAAGTGGTCGACCGAACGTCGTCTCAGCTGAAAGCCAAGAGACCCATCTTGACGTGGAAGTCGACGGGTGGCGACGAGCTGTGGCGGCAGCGTCCATGCAGGATGACGACGACATCTCTCTCGCACCCACGTCGACCTCGAGCAACAGCCCCGTACCAGGCGCGTACGAGAACCACCGTGATGTGACACCGCTCTGACAAACGGCGATACCTACGAAAGCCAGATGAAGGGTTCATTTGTTTTGGTGGTTCCGCGACTGAGGTGGATGTCACGCACGGGAGTATAGGGATGGATACGTGTGCACTGTGCAATCACCAAAGCACCAAGTAAATCAGACAGTAGACAACGATGAACAGCAAAAAAGCGCAAGGAAAGGCTACTCTGGACACTTTGTCGATCAGAAACGCCAGCGCCTTGCGTCGTTTGGCGGAAGTGGGTGGCGAGTCGTCGTCTGACTCCTTCGCTCCATGAGGCGTCAAATTGAAGCTGCGCACCTGCAATATTTGAGAGGTGCATAATATGAAGTACCGTACCATCGATGCGCCAAAAGCACCCCTCTTGATCAATGCCAAGAAGGGCAAACCCGGAGAAGGTAGCAGGGGGGACGGTCGCTTATTGGAGGAGTTACAGTAGGCACCTATGTACGAGAAGTCGTAAGTTCCAAGTAAGTTAAAATCTACGCTCAGTCACCTGGCGTCCTCTGTTCTCCTTGTTGGCCTGTCGCATGCAGTGGTTGACGAAGACGTACTCGAGAAGGGAGGAGAAGACGAAGATCATGCAGGCGGCGAAGAAGACGTCGATCGCCTTCACGTAGGACACCGGCGGGAGGGAGTACTTCAGGGAGAGACCCTGCAGAACAAAGGCGCTTCAGCCTGAAGCTTAGTTGAGCAGTTGAGTTCAGTACATCCTTCAATCAGCCACCCCCCCCCCCCTCACATTCGGTAGCCTGCTGATGAAGGTGAGGGGGGGGGGGGGAGAGTGTTTGCAGGTTTTACGACGGCCTGGACACAAGAACTATGTATAGCCGTGAAGCCTCGGATAAGCCCTCTCTCCGTTTAAAATGGACGCGGGTGCAATTGGAGTAGGGTACCTATGTACCTAGTCACGGTAGCACTGTTCGTGTGATTCGACCTGTGTGGCGATCGCCAGCATCGTCGTGAAGGCGAGCGTGACGCGGGCGGGCACGGCCGTGGGATCCAGCCAGAAGCCCGACCAGGAGACGACGACGATGAGACAGCAGGGCACGTAGCTGTGCGCCAGGTGGTCGCCCGCCTTGCGATTGACGTACAGCTCCGCCTGGATGCAGCCGAACTCTTCTGAAGGAGTCAATAATGCACAATGCAAAGGATATTGTAAATTTGAGCGAAAAGAAGATACAATACCCTGTCGGAATCCGTGCATGGTGATGGAGTAGTTCTGGACGGAGTGACAGTGGGAGGCGGCCATCTTGTCGATGGTGAAGTCGGGAAGGTCGATCTCGGCATTGTAGGCGACCGGATCCAAGGTGTCGAACCACGTCACGTTCAACTGACTCGATGGCTGACCGACTGGATGCGAAGCGTATGTAGGTTAGGTACAGTAGTATGTACATAGAATCAATGCTCTGCAGAAGCATTTACATGTACTGCGCATTAGCTGGAGTTAAACTGCAGAAGGCATTCAACAAAGGTGCTCACATGACGCAATTTTCACTGGGCAGACTTGGCTGTCCATTGGATACTTCTTCAGATCCATGTGACAGGCCAGTTCAAGGCTGATTCTGAAGAGGACGATGCTCCAGACTCAGAAGGTTGCTATATTGCGTCCTACCGGTCGGCTACCTTGTTGCAAACGCGATCGTCCCATTCGGCTCAATCAGCATGGCGAAGTTGGATCTGATCACTTCGTGGTATCGAGCCTCCTTCGCGTTGACAAAGTAGAGCTCTGGAACGAGCTTGACGTTAACATTCTAAACTGTTCGAGAGCGGCTGTGTAAATATTTCCAAAAGCACGTCCAACCCGGAATCCAGATCTTCTTCATCTCTTCTTCGCTGTCGATGCTTATGGTCTCCCTGCCCTTGTGGGACTGCTGCAGGTCGATCCAACTCATGCGGAAGTAAACGTCCAACTCGAAGTCCTGAACGAACCATTCGGCTGAGATTCGGTAGCCACACAATATGTATGTACCTACAGTCTAATGTTTGCGCACCGACCATGGATTTCTGGTTGAAGTGGCCCATGCTCTCGACATAGAGTCCCACGTAGACCTTCTTCGGGTGCCACGACTCTCCTCCACTCAAGGCCGCGAAGCGCTCCTTCGTTTCTCCTCTCGACTCGGCAGAACTCTCATTGGGCTGACCTTCTTGAGTGCTGCTCCTCTCAGTTGCGGCTACTGCGCTATCCGGTTCATCAGCAGCTTTGCCGTTCGTTGTAACCGCCGCAGTTGCCTCCCCAACGGTATCAGTATGAGTCTGGTTGTCATCGATTGCCGCCTGCATCCGAGGAATGTTGACCAACGTCAACCAAGCCAACATAAGACTCGTCCTGAAAGACAAAAGAATTCTTCCAGTGAACATACACTGTACGATGAAAGGCATCAGGCAATAAAAGGCAATTCGGAATCCGGGAACGACATTCTCAGTTACATTACATGTCAGAGTTACGGACGAAAGGGCTCTCTGTTCGCAAATGCCGTCTATTTCCGGCCGTAAGTAAATTTTGATTGGTTAGTCAGCCCCAGCACAGTCGGTGCGAGTATCCAACTGCAGACGCTATTCGAGCAAAGAAATAATGCGCCATGGCACAAGCGTATGTATGCCAAGGTACATATTGCGCAGTAATATTTCAAAATTCCACACTTACCTTGTCGCGTTCATGTTTCCATCAACTCCAGCTACATAGCTCGTGTTTTCGACTCAATCAATGACGCACGTTCATTTCGCAAGGGTTCGCGAAGGTTGTATACAACAGGCTGCAAGTGTTTTCACGGCCAATAGAGGCTTTCGTACCAGGGTCGTCACGCACTAAACTTCCCCTTGTTGAGGATTTCATTTGCGCCCAGCTTGATCCTTTAATTCGTTCGATGCCCCATTGCTTTGCTTTACGACCCGCGTGACGACAATTGGAAAGGGAGAACGCGGGCGGTCGCCCACTCGACAATGATCGTGACGTTGAAAAAGACCGATTGGCCTAGATGAGAGTTTGAGTCTTGAACACCTCTGTCTGTTTCGACGCGCGCAGTTCCAACAGCAGTCGAATTAAAATGTGTCGATCTGAGAAAGCTAGATAATCACACCTGGCAACGATGTGGGGTGGGGGGGGGGGGGGGGGGGTTTTTGGCACTACCGCCGATTGTTGAAATGACAAGGTTACGGTAGCCGTTTCTCTACCTTACAATATTAGCCGCGATGGAAGCACAACGACCAATGAGCGTTGGCCGCATTTAGGTCGGCGCGTCCCGTACAGAATGTGTTGAATTGGTTACGGTGGCTTATGCACCGTTTCATGAAGGCGCATTGCTTCATTACTTCGCCTGCCCTGCAACTGGGACAAGAATGAACACGTAAATCGCGCAACGCGTTCATCTGGTCAAGTTGAGTCCAGTCACCTCGAGCTCGCGTTCCTTCTGCCGAAGATCACGTAGTTGCCGATTCTCGTCCGTGGCGTTTCGTCGTGGCACCTAGCGGAATTTCGAAAATTTGTCGTCCCGAAACGAATTTCCTTGTTACCCTGCAAGATCCCTTGTGTCGATGGATTCGTCGCTCTTCACATAGCGGTTTTCGGCAACTTCAAAATAAGAAGTCCTTTGTCCTTGCGTTCCACGGCCGATTTGATTGATCTGATCTTTTTGGGGATTGCGGAACTCTGAAGTTTCGAAAGCGTGAGTAATCTGTCGTCGTGTGAAGATGGTGCTCTCGGCGGAGGAGCAGCAGCGGCGCAACATCGAAGAGAACAACCGAATCCTTCGCGACCTCGGCCTCATCGGCGACCAGAACAAGCCTGGCGCCGCTGTAAGGCGCTCTTATGTTTTGAATGGGGTACCGAAGTCAAGAGACGGATAGGCAAACTCATTTCCGGGTGTTCAGAAAGGCTCGGCCATTCTGAATGCGGCCAAACACCCACTGGTGCGCAGAGGCGGCGTCGTCAAGAAGCAGCGCCGGCCTGCGGTCGCCCTCGACCCCTCGCTAAGGCGCAAGTCGGGCAGACTCGCCGACAAGGTCGCCGCCTTTGAAGTCAACACCAGTATTATTCAACTGTGTACTTTAGCAGATACACTTCTTTCCTCAGCCCGCACCGTCCTATAAGAACGTCGGCGATGACGCCGAGGAAATTGATTCGGGTTCCCCTCGGCTGCGAGAAGCCGACTTCGAGTGCTACGAGTACGTTGGGAAGGTGGGCGAGAAGACCATCACCGACAGGGGGCTCTACCGGTACCCAAAGCCGACGCCGGGACGGAAGCAGCGAGTCGGCTCCATTCCTGGTGAGAGAAGGGAAGGGAAGGGAATGCCAATGCGACACAAGTTGTGTCGCGCCAAATTGTGAAGAACAGCACTCGTGGTGAACTGTTCGTCATGGCAATCCATTGAGGCGTGCCCGTCGGCCTGATCTTCTACAGTCGCGAGGAGGCCTGCTGGTCGGCCTGTCACACGCCGACTGTCGCCGGCATCGGCGGCACCGCAGAGGCCGCCGTCTCCATCTGCCTCAACGGCGGCTACGAGGACGACGTCGACTACGGCGATTCGATAGCCTTCACCGGAGCTGGGGGGAGGGATCTGAAGGGCACCAAGGCTAAACCAAAGGTATTCTAGGCGTACCCAAGATATCCAAGATAACCGGCCCAGTGGCCTGGCTTTTGGATTACGGTGCCTACCCTTTACTGTGCCGCCTTGATCCAGGAAACATTGATTGAGCTTGAAAGTATTTCTCTCAAAGTGTAAAGTTTTGCGATCGCCGGATAACACAGAATGCAGTTGAATTTGGCTCAAATGGCGCAGAATCCAGCGTGCAGCCGATATTGGCGACGACGACCGCCGTTTCGCGAAGGACGGCTATTCTTTCGAATGTGGAAGTCACTATTTTGTTGTGCGTGCACCTGTCATGGTTGTGGTGAATCATTTGTCGCGCTAATAGCACCTTCAAACTCCACAGCTCACAGCGTCATGTCATTCAGAACCTGCGCACGGCGCCGCAGAGCAAGGACCAGGAGTTGACGAAAGTGAACCTGGGCCTCTACAACTGTATCACCTCCGAGCAGCCTGTACGGGTTCTGCGCGGGTACAAGCTCAATTCGGAGTACGCCCCCGAGTGGGGATACCGATACGACGGTGGAAACTTCGCTCGCTGCATTTTGTGTTGAATTGGCGCGGTTTACTAGCTACCTTCTACATTCCAGGCCTCTACCAGGTGGTCGACTGCAAGGAGCAGACGGGCGCCAGCGGCTTCAAGGTGCTGCGCTTCTTCCTGAAGCGCATGGAGGACCAGGCGCCGCCGCCTTGGTCGCCAGACTTCGAGGTTCCTTCTTCGATCTATTGGGAGACGACCTATGCAGGATCACCTGCACTGCACACACAAGCGAGTTGATATTTGTCTACTACAGGAACCGACGGTGAACCAAGAGAAGCCCAGCGTCGACGACGACGACGAGGATGAAGGGATGGACGACGGCGGCAGCGGCGAATCCAGCAAAGCGGAGGACGACGACGCCGACTCGGGAGTGGGCGGCGGCGAGAAGCCCGATTCCCCCATCCAGCTGATCCCCTTCCGCATCCCGCTGAACCGTCTCGCTGTCGACTGAAAGCTCGTTCGGCCTGAGTAGACGCGAAACAGTTAGTAGGCGCGGCAATTTTCACCCAGATACTGCAGTTTCGTCAGGTTTGTCTTCCCAGTACCACGCGGTTTGGATCTCTCACGTTGACAACGCCGCATTCGTTATTGTGCCTTCGCCAAACAGTTTGACAACGTCCGATGATGTTTGTTGGAAGCTCGCTCTCTCGTCTCTATCTCAAGTGCTCATCGCAATGCGAAGCGCCGCTCGATTTGTTTGGACAATCGTCGCAGTGTTCGTTCTGTTTTGTGGGCGTTGTGCCTGACCCGTGCGTGCTGCTCCTTTTGTTGCTCTCGCTCTTGTCGTACGTTGTGCAGACTGGCGTGTACCGCTCCATCTCTATGGCGGTCGGTCACTCCATCTTGGGAACGTCGATCTTCGTTCGATTTGGGTTATCGATGGCTGAATGGAGCTGTCTGTGTTTGCGGGATATCGTACTCGCTCATACAAACAATAGGGTGGGAATCGTTCTACGAAGTTCTAGCAAGCAGTGAAGATGCACGCCACCTACCAAGCCACCTACCGTAAATCCTCCAATAAGCGCCCCCGCTCGAATAAGCGCCCCCCTCCAATAAGCGCCCATCCTAGAGGAAGGTTGAGAAAATAAGCGCTCCCCTTCCAATAAGCGCCCACCTTTTGTAAGTACCAGTAGTACTAGCACTGCCATACATGCTCTGTGACCATTCCAAACACAAGATTGGGCCTATGACAGCACCACTACTAATTGCACGTATTCTAATCAAAAGCTGTATAGTTTCACTCTAAAATCTATGCAGATGTACACAATTACTGGAAAAGTGCAATATTCTCTGTTTCGCTGAGGACGCAAAAACCATTTCTACAGACGACGGACGCCGCAAGATACCGTGCACAGCTTACGCAGTTTGAATCACGCAATGACCGTAATCATTTCGAAATTTGAATGTGAAGTAGACAAACTGCGTATCCTACCCCATTGGTTCCCGTTCCCGCACTCGGTGCCGTTCCCGAAAAAGGACAACTGATCCCGCAGAAGTATAATCGGGATCACGAAATGATCCCGTTTATATAAACGGGATCATTTCGTGATCCCGTTTAAATTTTCGTGATCCCGTTTACAGAAGGGGGTCCCCTATAAACGGGATCATCCGGACAGCCCGAAAAATAAACGGGAGCAGTTCGGACAGGAACGCTGGACCGGCTTCATAAACGGGAGCGGCCCCTATAAACGGGATCAATGGCGGCCAACTGCTCCCGTTTATCAGTTTAAACGGGAGCGCAAAAAAAGACTGTAACAGGGAGCAAATGGCTGCATTGATCCCGTTTATCAGTGCAATTGGGAGAGCGCAAGAAACACCTGTGTGCATGTGAATCGAGGTAAATCGAACTCTTCCTCTTCCTCTGGGTTCTCAGCATTCTCTGGCTGCTCTCCTGTGCAACTTGTGAACAAGTGATTTTAATGCCAATACCAATGTTTCAAATTCACGTTTACTGAAACACTTCTATTTCTGACTCTCAAATGCTATGCAATGTGTGTCTACCATTTACATTTGCGTGTCTCACCACCACTGAGCTGTTCTCACGTCCATACACTGTGTACCTTGTCGAATTCACCTTTGTGAAGTCAAGACAGCTTGAGACTTGCAGTGAGCCGCCTCTCCTCTCAATGCTCAATGAGCCGGAAACTGCGCACACCACCTGTTGTAATGGGATAACCGGGATCATTACCATTCCGACTTTGGATAACCGGGATTAGTACACCCCTCCCTGGTCCCGTTTATAGCATCTGTCCTGTTTATTATGGCGTTCCAGCATTCCACCGTTCCACTGATCCCGTTTACGATAACCGGGATTAGTGGAACGGTGGAACGGCGACCCTGTATAAACAGGAGTGGTTTAAACGGGACATTTCGGACAGCCCAAAATTTAAACGGGATCATAAAATTTAACCGGGATCATAAACGAGGTATAAACGGGCCAAACCGGGGGGCACTCACGTTTATATAAACGGGCCGCCAAATCTTGGAACGGGAACCAATGGGCTACACAGTTTGAATTAAGCAATGACCGTAATCATTTCGAAATTTGAATTTCAAATGAACAAACTGCGTACCTACACAGTTTGAATTAAGCGATGACGGTAATCATTTCAAATTTGAATTTCAAATAGACCAACTGGGCAACTCGTCGAGTTTGAATCAAGCGATGACCATAATCATTTTAAAATTTGAATTTCAAATGGACAAACTGCGTACCTACACAGTTTGAATTAAGCGATGACGGTAATCATTTCAAATTTGAATTTCAAATAGACCAACTGGGCAACTCGTCGAGTTTGAATCAAGCGATGACCATAATCATTTTAAAATTTGAATTTCAAATGGACAAACTGCGTAGCCTACGCAATTTGAATCAAGCGATGACCGTAATCATTTTAAAATTTGAATTTCAAATAGACTAACTGCGTAACTCGCCGGGTTTGAATCAAGCAATGACCGTAATCACTTTAAAATTTTAATTCCAAATTAACAAACTGCGTGGCCTGCACAATTTGAATCAAGCGACGACCGTAATCATTTCTGACATTCGCTCAAACGACCACGCCGAGTGCCTTGTCTGAGACTCATTGTCACGAATAGGTACCTAACTTGTTTACCCATACTTTGTGGATTCTAAGGGTACCTGCGCATCAGGTCGAAGAAAGTGTGATCCGTCGGCCTATGCTATGACCATTTGGTTGTTTTCGGTCTATCGGATTGCGGCAAAACATGAAGCGCAGCGGGCTCGATCACTGATCCGATTTAGTAAGTCAAGTCTTCATCCTTCCTTCACTCGCTTCGACGCCAGCTTTCTTTCTTTGTGGACGGCTTGCTTCCACTCCTTGACCACTTGCTGGAAGACAGATCCAGATGGTGGCTTCCGACTGAACAGCTGGACGATTCGGTTGGGCTGGCTCCGGTAGCGTAGAAGTCCGGGGCCGGCCAACTTTGCCGTCGCCGTCGACAGTAGAACTCCCCGCAGCGTTTTCGCCAAGCTCGAGCCGGCTTCCGATCGATCGGTGGCAGCAGAAGACGGGACTGCAGACGCCGCCCACTGAGTCGTCCATCCAAGCAGTTTGTCGCTGGCCGTCTCAACTGCAACAGAATAGAGCGCCCTCATTCCCAGCAGTTGTCGACGGTCGTATGAAAGCTTCGTCTGGAGCACCAGGAGGCTGCGCTGCTTTTTAGCACTCCGACCCCAAAAGGGGCGGAGTGCTATAGTGGAGCTGCTCCCGATCAAAACTTTCGCCACTCACTTTCGTGCCTCATTTCTCATCCGATTTGGACGGGGTTTTTTTTAATCGATAGCTCTCGAGGGATAGTAGGTGTGGAAGGACCTTCATTTTTTTCGCGTAGTGGGAAAATTTTGAGAAAAATTCAAAAATTTGAATTTTTACTTACTGGGAGGGTGTTCACCCAGCTAGAATTTCTGGAATAATGGACCGATTTCGATGTCCTTTGGATATGTTATAACCCTCTACGAGAGCTTCTGCGGAAAAAAAATCCCGAGCCAATCGGCCGACGCGTTCTCGGGTTACGGTAGCCGAAAGTGATTTTTTGACAAAAATTTGCCTTTCAAAAATCCTAGTAAATCAGGGAGTTGTTGGATCGGGCCAGATATCTCAAATCGGCAAGATTAACATGTTCTCTTTCGTTTAAGACCAAAATCACCGAAATCCGCCGAGGAAATCTTGAGTTCTGCTGTGCCAACGGGTCTCCGTCGGGGGTCGAAAATGCCGATTTTTGACTTTCGGCCATTCTAGCGCCCGATTGCGATGATTTATGGCCAAATGGACTGCACCACGCGATTCCCCGTTGAAAACTGATCCGGAATCAATTTTCAAAAAATATTTTTTTGGCTACCGTACCCCGGCCGCGTCCAAAATTCGAATTTCCACCCGGGTGGTCAAAATCAATGTTGGAGTCGATTCCGGTGCTTTCGAGGTCGCTGATGCCGAATCTGGCGTTATTTTGGCGCTTCGGATCAAGATTGGCGAGTTTTTGTCGAAAATTGACCTACCGTAGCTCTACGTTGACGAACCTGAAAGTGTGGTAATTGTGCGGTTGAAGTGTCGGTTCTAGGGTATTTCGCAGCGAGGAGCGCGAATTCGCTATTGGTTTCTCCAATTTGTGTCGATTTTACCTTCAAACAGACACTTTCCTAATGCCGACATTCAAATTTGAATGCAACTTTTACCGTACTCTCCTCAAACTACATATGTTGTAACTCAAATTTGCGCGCGCATTCAAACTTCACACTTGAAGGAAATGCAGTGCGAAAAGACGGCGTTGTAAAGTGAGCAATTGCGCATGAATTGTCTATTATCCCGTCGAAAATGGCAAGGCGAGTCTGCGATTGGCGCAGTCCCGAATATTAGCTGCCGGCTACTGGTCGTCAAAGCGAAATGGTGCATGTTGAGCTCAATTCGGCCTGGTCTACAGGATTTCGGTGGAGTTCAGCTGCGCGCCGGTCCTTGTAGGTGGAGGGAATATGCGTACTCTGAAACTCGCGCGCCGGCGGAATTTGTGGAGAATCTTTGGGCGGAAATCGGCCTTATTTCTCATGATAAGTGAGTGGCGGTCTGCTTTCTCCCGTTCTGGTCGGAGTGCTTCACTGCAGGGTCTCCTGCACGTTTCCCTTGTCTTCGTCTTCCGTTGTCTGGCTT
>JASAMZ010011050.1:0-11287 GCA_030248115.1 Linhomoeus sp. GSCO2_2
TGTTGCAAGATCTGTCCTGTTGCAAGATCTGTCCTGTTGCAAGATCTGCCCTGTTGAAAGATCTGTCCTGTTGCAAGATCGTCCTGTTGCAAGATCTGCCCTGTTGCAAGATCTGTCCTGGTGCAAGATCTGTCCTGTTGCAAGATCTGTCCTGGTGCAAAATCTTTGCAAAATCTGTCCTGTTGCAGAAGGTCTGTCCTGTTGCGAGCCAATGGCACGGGTCGCCTCGCGCGACCATCATGTTGCAAGCAACGTCTGTACTGTTGCAACATTTGTCCTGTTGCAGAAAGTCTGTCCTGTTGCACGCCGACAGCGCTGACTGCCTCGCGAACGCGCCGTACGAAGCGCAGCGAGCCTGTTTGAGCGGCGACGGTGCCTTGCCGTACTGTTCAGGCGATGCCTGCGTTGAAGGCAGGCAGCAACAGGCGGCGCTGGCCTGCAGCGATTGATTGCCGCCGCTGGCGTCCCGCTGGCGTCTAGGCGCGCGCGTGCTGAAGCGTCGCGTGGCGAAGTGCTAGCGAGGCAAGCGCATGCTGAAGCGTCGCGTGGCGAAGCGCTAGGGAGGCAAGCGTTTCAGACAGACAGACGGACGGACACTACACCTAGCTAGCTTGCAAGATCTGTCCTGTTGCAAGATTTGTCCTGTTGCAAGATTTGTCCTGTTGCAAAATCTGTCCTGTTGCAATTGCAAGATTTGTCCTGTTGCAAGATCTGTCCTGTTGCACGAATTGTCCTGTTGCAAGATCTGTCCTGTTGCAAGATCTGTCCTGGTGCAAAATCTGTCCTGTTGCAAGATCTGCCCTGTTGCAAGATCTGTCCTGTTGCAAGATCTGTCCTGTTGCAAAACCTGTCCTGTTCCAAGATCTGTCCTATTGCAAGATCTGTCCTGTTGCAAAATCTGTCCTGTTGCAAAATCTGTCCTGTTGCAAGATTTGTCCTGTTGCAAAATCTGTCCTGTTGCAATTGCAAGATTTGTCCTGTTGCAAGATGCAAGATCTGTCCTGTTGCACGAATTGTCCTGTTGCAAGATCTGTCCTGTTGCAAGATCTGTCCTGTTGCAAGATCTGCCCTGTTGCAAGATCTGTCCTGTTGCAAGATCGTCCTGTTGCAAGATCTGCCCTGTTGCAAGATCTGTCCTGGTGCAAGATCTGTCCTGTTGCAAGATCTGTCCTGGTGCAAAATCTTTGCAAAATCTGTCCTGTTGCAGAAGGTCTGTCCTGTTGCGAGCCAATGGCACGGGTCGCCTCGCGCGACCATCATGTTGCAAGCAACGTCTGTACTGTTGCAACATTTGTCCTGTTGCAGAAAGTCTGTCCTGTTGCACGCCGACAGCGCTGACTGCCTCGCGAACGCGCCGTACGAAGCGCAGCGAGCCTGTTTGAGCGGCGACGGTGCCTTGCCGTACTGTTCAGGCGATGCCTGCGTTGAAGGCAGGCAGCAACAGGCGGCGCTGGCCTGCAGCGATTGATTGCCGCCGCTGGCGTCCCGCTGGCGTCTAGGCGCGCGCGTGCTGAAGCGTCGCGTGGCGAAGTGCTAGCGAGGCAAGCGCATGCTGAAGCGTCGCGTGGCGAAGCGCTAGGGAGGCAAGCGTTTCAGACAGACAGACGGACGGACACTACACCTAGCTAGCTTAGTAAAGACGGACGGACACTACACCTAGCTAGCTTAGTAATGTAGATAGTCTGACGTCACCGGCTTCGCGACATAGGCGGTCGCTCGTGCGACGCGCACTCATTGGACCGATGCGTGCTCGCGACGCACGGTGATTGGATAGACGAAATACGTCATCCGACAGGCGGCGCGGCAGTCGATCGACCGAATTTAGGCGGCGGCCAAAGACCAAACTTCCGCCAGATGGTCCCCCGTGGAAGGCGGTTCCGAAAATGTATAGATGTCCGGGATCCGAGGCCGCGGTCGAAAGATATTTTGTTCACACACAAATAGACAGACTGACAGACAGCGCGCGATTCTTCCGCCAGATGGTCCCCCGTGGAAGGCGGTTCCGAAAATGTATAGATGTCCGGGATCCGAGGCCGCGGTCGAAAGATATTTTGTTCACACACAAATAGACAGACTGACAGACAGCGCGCGATTAGTAGAGAGGATCAGAGACCGATGTCGCGCAACTGACGTGCTGCAGCTTCAGAGACCGATGTCACGCAGCTGACGCGCTGCAGCTTCAGAGACCGATGTCACGCAGCTGACGTGCTGCAGCTTCAGAGATGCTCAGAGACCGTTGTCGCGCAACTCAAGCGTTCGATCGGATACTCGCAGCCCGTTGTCGCGCAACTCGCGCGCTGGAGAACATGGCCCTACTGTCATTGCGCATCCAAGTGTTGTCAAAATGTTGTTTCACTTGGTGCTGAACCTCCGCCTCAAACTTTCTTGGATTCAGCACTATACGCGCAGGCAACACTGGGCGTCACCGCGGACTGCGTATGGCGGTTCTGAATGTAGACTGTGCACTGTACGCAGGTTGCACTGGTCGCGGACTATCTATGGCTGCTCGCAGTGTAGATTGTGTACGCGCGCGGCTTTACTTCAGCGCGGGACGGCCCGCTGGTATTGTAGAGTGAAGAGCGTCGACCCTCCCCTATAGCAGCATATAATCAATAGTCTGACGTCACCGGGTTTCGCGACATAGGCGTTCGCTCGTGCGACGCGCACTCATGGACCGATGCGTGCTCGCGACGCACGGTGATTGGATAGACGAAACACGTCATCCGACAGGCGGCGCGGCAGTCGATCGACCGAATTCAGATGGCGGCCAAAGACCAAACTTCCGCCAGATGGTCCCCGGCGGAAGGCGGTTCCGAAAATGTATAGATGTCCGGGATCCGTCGCCGCTGTCGAGAGATATTTTGTTCACACACAAACAGACAGACTGACAGACAGCGCGCGATTAGTAGAGAGGAACTGACAGACAGCGCGCGATTAGTAGAGAGGAATGTCCGGGATCCGTCGCCGCTGTCGAGAGATATTTTGTTCACACACAAACAGACAGACTGACAGACAGCGCGCGATTAGTAGAGAGGATGTCCGATCCCCCTCTGTCCTTGAAGTACAGTCGTGTGCCTCTGATGTCCATCACAGTGATGCTGAACTCTCGCAGAGGCGGAATATCTGAGAGTAGCTCAATCTCCCGCAGTCCAAGGGGCTCTTGTCGAAGATTTGCCAGTTGAAGGTACTCCTTCGCCTTCTCTCGAACCTCCATTGTCCGATGCCTCATTCTTGTGACTGCCTTTCTACCCCCAGTAGCGAGAACGTAGCCCAGATAGAGGCACGCGGTGGCGCAGAGGCCATCGTCGTTGACGCCTGCAACGTTGCATTATTGGAATTCCAAACCTGTGTGCGTAGGTACATATGTGCCCTGAGAATGGCATCTGTGTTTAGTTCACTGTATGCTAAATAAACTGATTGTCTGCCTGCGCGAGCGCGTAAATCTCGATCCATCACCCTACGCTCAATCCCTACCCTATGTCTTTTCGTCTGGACCAGACCCATTGGTCCTTCTCTCTGCCTCTAAGCTCATTCGTGCGAAGACGACGCCGTCCAGCTTTCTCTCGCCTGTACAATGTGTGGAATGAGTCGAACCACTCGGAAAACTCCAAAAACCCCTCGCGACTCCCTGTCGCTCTCCTCCAGTCGGAGTTTAAGCGAGTCGATTTTGGCATTCTGCCAAGTGTCCCACTGCGACACCTACGAGCCGAAACAGAAAACTGCGGCGGAACTGGAGAGGAAAAGAAAGTGAGAGTTCATACATTGTACTCCCGGAAGTGGTGATAAACTAGGTACATAAGGTTTTGTACTGGTGCACAAGTTTTTGTCTTTCCTGGTCTGCCCATTCGCTTGCGAATGGATTACGGTACCCTGTACTGTGTCGGCGTGTCCTTGACTTGACGTACGCCGTATCTATATCACGCACGAACTGAAACAACCTGCGAAGCGTCTAGAGGACAAATGTCAGCTGTGGGGCGCTATGCGTTAGGATAGAAAGGTCCAATCACTGACGAGACGACTGCGAGGCGCTATATTGCGGTACTGGGTCATTCTGGCCATACGGACATTATGGCCACACAGGTGCGTCATTTGGCCACTTGGCATTTGGATTTGAATTTGGCCATTTGGACATCAATTGGTCATTCTGACCACTTGGCTGTTTGTGGCCGCTCCATGCGACTACAAGGGGAAACGGGTGTGAGTTGCTTCTGTGCGGTGCCACGCTCCCTTGGATTTGCGACTTTTCTTCCGAGCCTACACCTACTTCACGTCAGACAACAGTTATTGCTACGTTCCCGTCCGCCGAGCGGCAGTGCCGCTCGCGCCTTCGCTTCTGCCGCTGCAAGGCGAACGCCATTCTGCACCAATAAGGAAAGACAGCGCGCAGGGACTCTTACCTACATTGTATGTAGCAAGTTTCATCGTTTCCAACCATAAAACACATCCAAAGGCCTGTAGGGCGCGTCTTCGTTTGATCCCGAATGTCGATTTTGATCCGGGGACTGTCCTACACATAAGATTAACGAGTTAGAGCGATTTTAGCGTCAAAATGCCGAAAATTGCGTTTTCCGCGGTGCGTGTTTGCGTAATTTAAAAAACTTTTGCAGACGCATGAAAGAACACGTCGAGAGCTTTCACCTACGTGTCGATTGCCACTCTACGACCGAGAGCCGTACGTAAGACGCACTGTACATACAGTACATCTCAGAAATAATACAACTACTTGGATCTAAGTAGATCTAAGTGGATCAAAGGTACTGGCCAAGGCCGACTGTGATTGGCTGACGAGCGAAGTGGGCGTGGCTCGGACACACGCAGTCGTCTAAGTAGATCCAAGCGGATCTAATCGGATCTATTAGGACCAGCGATGACGTGGCGGGGGGGGGGGGGGGGGGGAGGCGTAGGCGAGCTGCCGTGTAGAACGCTTCTAGATGCGTTGAAATCTCTCCCTAACCCAGGGACTTCCAGAACCAGGCAAGTCGTCCGGGGGACGCAGTATACTCCACAAATTTGAACTATTGCGCATGGTGACTCCTCTGCTGTTGTGGCCTCCTGGCACTCCCAATCGGAATACTAATGCCGAATTCGTGATCTACATCCCAGAATACCCCAGAATCAACATACAACACCCCTCACTTCCTATGGACTCGCAGAACCAAAATTCTGCAGTTGGGGTACGGTAGCATGCGATTTCGTCATAGGTACGTTCAAACATTATCTAAACGATAAACAAATGCCAAATTCGTATTCAGCGCCCCCGAAAACCCCGAAATCGAGTATAATATCGCAAAAGACGACCCGACACCCACAATTCAAACGGACGCGGCAGGGATACTGTAGCTTCGAAAATTTTTCCAAAACACTTTTCTAGACCAGATTTAAGCGTAGAATCGCTTGAAACCACTTTTGGAACGATTCGGCAACGCATTCAAGCGCTATAGACGCCGAAATGCGAAAATCGCAATTTTCGACCCCGGCCGGAGTCGAAAAAGTCGCAGTGTAAGAAAGTTTTTTTGTGTTTCGCCCGATTTTCTCCGTTCATGGCTCATTCGATAGAGGACATCTGGGAAGGAGCAACAAGAGTGGTCTCGCCGCTCTAGCTGCTACGTAGCTCGCACAGCAGCCCGTCAAAGTCGACCCGGGGCCAAAATTCGCGAATTTTTCAAATTTTGCGCCAAAATGGGTCCCGCAGCGATCCAATTCTTTTTTTCCCCCCTCGGCCCTATCGAGTACTACAACATATCAAAAGATAGTATCCTCCCTACTAATCACGCGATCTCTGTCTGTTTGTCTGTTTGTTTGTCTGTTTGTCTGAACGAGAACTCCCGACTTCGGACACGGATCCCGGCGATCCCGGGCCGAAAAGAACCGCCTTCCGACGGGGAAGCGACCAGTTTTGGTTTCGTCCTCGGCCGCCGCCGAAATCGTCCGAATTTGGGCAAATATCCGCTGCGCGGTACATCGTGCGCGGTTTGAATTCGCGCCGTACAGTAAGAACACAAGTTGGTCTCCACACGCTTTCCGTTGCTTCGGAACAGCTTTCGCGGTTGTTCGCTGTGAGACCCAATTTGATAACAATATGCTCTACACACTGTCAAAGCACCATCAACACGGGGTTTCGTATTCTGACCAAGAACGGCGCAGCGTGAGCTGCGCGACATCGGTGTTTGAAGCTGCACCGCGTCAACTGCGCGACATCGGTGTTTGAAGCTGCAGCGCGTCAGCTGCGCGACATCGGTCTCTGAAGCTGCAGCACGTCAGCTACGCGACATCGGTCTCTGAAGCTGTAGCGCCTCAGCTGCACGACATCGGTCTCTGAAGCTGCAGCGCGTCAGCTGCACGACATCGGTCTCTGAAGCTGCAGCGCGTCAGCTGCGCGACATCGGTCTCTGAAGCTGCAGCGCGTCAGCTGCGCGACATCGGTCTCTGAAGCTGCAGCGCGTCAGCTGCGCGGCATCGGTCTCTGAAGCTGCAGCGCGTCAGCTGCGCGACATCGGTCTCTGAAGCTGCAGCACGTCAGCTGCGCGACATCGGTCTCTGAAGCTGCAATGCGTTATCGACGGGCTATAGACCCTAGTATACCATTATATGCAACTTTTTCGAGTTCTACCTTGTTTAACCCATTTTCCAGTACTTTGAAAATTTAAATTTTTGAATTTCCCGCCAACGGGGTCCCGCAGCGTGACCCCGATTGGTGTCCACCCTGCCCACTTACTAGGCCTACCCAACGCAAAAGACCGTTTGCAAATCGGCTGCTGCACGCGCGAACCCCATCCGGTCCAAATTACTGCGTTTCGCGCACAAACGCTGTATACTCCACACTTTTTTGTGGAGTATAACCACACTTTTTTGTGGAGTATAACAAAAGAGCATCTAAGCTATCCAGCGCTCGTGCTGCGGCGATGGGAGAGGAGGTGGGGTGGAGGTGGGGGAGGGAGGGAGGGCGGGAATTGGCGCAGTCTCTGCTGGATAGGCACGCCTTTCGTGTGTACCGCACATCTCGCACTTTATGAGTACACTGTCTCACTTTCTCCACCTTGACAGCACCAATGCGAGTGGTTTATTAGTAAATAAATCAAGCGCCAATCGGGCGGCCCTTCGACTCAATTATCTTTGGAATCACGTTGTGCAAATGATCGATGTACTGTAAGTGTTGCACTTCTCTACAGTCACAGTTTTCCAAAAGTTTGTGATTCCTTCCACGAGTTCTGCCTGGGTCTTCGGCTTCACGGTTGAGCGCAGATGGTTCTTCATTTCGGCCCAGAGCAGCTCTATCGGATTGTCTTCTACTGTACGTACATAAGACGACCGAGTTGGTGCCGTTTTGCGTTTTCGACTTTCGGGTTACTGTAACTCGCGAAATTCAAATTTTTGAGTCTCGACACTGGCTATGACTAATGATCAGTGAGTCGAGACCTATCCGTAGAGCCCAAGATCGTCTCTCTACGACTTTCCAACGCCGAGATCTGAGAGCGCGACGCACGGACGGACGCACGCACGCCGAGCTCTCGTATGGTGTTGGTGTCGCCCGCTGAGGGCGGGCGAAATAAACGCAGTTTGGTTTCCAGGTCAGTGTAGAATGTGGCTGACGATACAACATTGCAGGAAGCCACAGGTGTAGATTTTTTTTGTTGTTGTTGGCGTACGGCTTTACTCATACGTGTAACCGGGTGGGGGGGGGGGGGGTGGGGAGGGGGGGGGGGGTGGGGGTGGGGGGGGGGGGGGGGTAAGCCCCCCCCCAAGCCGAAAGTGTACCCCCCTCCCCCCCATACCACCCAGGTACCCCCCTCCCCTACTTCCCAAAAGACCCCCCTAAGATTTTCAAAAATTTTCGCCTGCGGCGCTTAAAAATAGCAAAATTTTCGCCTGCGGAGCTATATTTTGGACGTTTTTGACCAAAATTAAGCGATTTTTGGCGATTTTTGGCCTATTTTTGCAAAGTTTTTTTATTTTTTGGTACTTTTTTTGGCAAAATTTTTAGGTCATTTGACCCCCCCCCCCCCCCCCTCCAGGGGCCTCAGACCCCCCCCCCCCCCCCCCGAGGGGTCCTATACCCCTCCCCCCCCTGGCCGGTTGGCGCTTACACGTATGCCTTTACTCAGTATGTCACAACACGTCACGACAACATCAGAGGGTGAAGGTTAACGCAACAAGTATCCGTGCTTCTTCTGTCTGTAGTGAAGACCGCAGGTTCTTCAAGCTGAAAGGGAAACGCGACGCGCCGTTAGAGTTGCACCTAGACCCTGGTAACCAAATTCGAGTACAACTCGAGTTCGCCGTGTTACACCACATACACGCGTATCGAGCGCGAATAAAGCGTCACATTAATCGGGCGGCCGCGCCTAGGGTCCCCAAGCTTTCGCTCACATAAGGGCGGAATCCGCCAAGGGATTTCCACCGGCCCGCGGCCATCGTTGCCCGTGTAGTCGCCCCCTTTTGGAGCGCCGTTGTGGCGGCGCCGCCGCGAAACGGGGGTGTCAGGTCCCTCAGAATACCGCAAACGCGCCGAACGCGCGTGAGTTCGCGTCTCACGAGATCAGTAGTCATGGGCGTCGCACGAACTTTTCTACCTGAGAACGTTGGGAAAGAGGACCGTCATCATAAGGCAAGCGCGCGCGCCAAGTTGGGAGATTACGAACTGGGCAAAAGCTGCCATTGGAGACCGCGATAGGGCGGGTGAAAGAATGACCGTACTGATCCGTCTTAGAAGTTCGAATAATAAGGTCAGCGCGATCGTCATGGATGAACACGTCGTTGAGAGAGAAAGCGACGACTTCTGAAACGCGCAGGAACGCGCAAAACAGTGAATACCTATGTACGTAACACAGCAGCCCATAATCAACGGCATTGTTGTCCAAATTGAGAGCGTCTAGCGCTGTGCTCATGCACCTGTGGGCGCGGCTGACAGGGTTGGCATTCCGTGCCAGCTTCTTGTAGAGCGTCTCGTCGTTGAGCTGGTCCATCATCTTGGCCACGTATTCTGCTCTGTCAAGCAGCACTGTCTTGGCTCCCTTGTCGGCTGGTAGTAGGATGGCTGACTGGTCCTGCAGCTTGCGCCTGACGCTGCCAATGGTTTTCAGATGGCCCGAAGAGAGGTTGGGCTCTGGACGACCAGGTTGAGAGTGGATGAGCCGCGCCACTGACGCTGCCGGTGCCACCGCCTCCCCACCATTTGGCAGACGCTTCAGACTATGGTGGATGCCAGCCACGATATCTGTGATGGGCGTCTTCTTCGGAGCAACAGCGAATTTAGGTCCCAGAGCCAGTATATCCTTCTCCTCCTCTGAGAATTGTAGTTGACGACGACTGAATCCCTGAAGGCAGTATTCGGCCACAGCTCCGCCCGCGTTGAGTCGATGCCTCGGACTCGAGGTGACAAAGCTTGCCACGCTTATTCGCCAGCTCCATTTTGTCGCGTTTTTCGACAACTTACGATTATATTTGAAACAGCGACCGTTACTCTGCAATCTACATTACTATGCTAGCTAGGCCTTTCGTCTGTCCGTCCGTCCGTCTGAAACGCTTGCCTTCCTAGCACTTCGCCACGCGACGCTTCAGCATGCGCCTGCCTCGCTAGCACTTCGCCACGCGACGCTTCAGCATGCGCGCGCTAGGAAGCCAGCAGGACGCCAGCGGCGTCCCGCAGAGAAGCTCGCTCGCTTGGATCCATCGACCGCAGAAAATCAATCGCTGCACGGCCAGCGTCGCCTGTTGCTGCCTGCCTTCAACGCAGGCTTTGCCTGAACAGTACGGCAATGCACGGTAGCAGCGCCTTGCAAAAGCGAACAGTGCGGCAGTGGGCGGTACAGCAGAGAACCTTGCAATGCGCAAATGCAACAGAGCCAAACAGTACGACAATGCTCGCGCAGGCAATTCTAGCCGCTTCAGCGACTATTTCGCTTGCAACAGGACAGATCTTGCAACAGGACAGACTTTCTGCAACAGGACGCTGCGCAATTGCAACAGAGCCGAACAGTACGACAATGCTCGCGCAGGCAATTCTAGCCGCTTCAGCGACTATTATGCTTGCAACAGGACACATCTTGCAACAGGACAGACTTTCTGCAACAGGACGCTGCTCAATTGCAACAGAGCCGGCAGGCAATTCTAGCCGCTTCAGCGACTATTTCGCTTGCAACAGGACAGTTCCTGCAACAGGACAGACTTTCTGCAACAGGACGCTGCAACAGTACAGGCGTTACAACAGGATCGTCGCGCGAGGCGACGAGCGCCGTTGGCTCGCAACAGGACAGACCTTTGCAACAGGACAGATTTTGCAACAGGACAAATCTTGCAACAGGACAGATCTTGCAACCGGAAAATCTGCCCGCTTTCTATCATTTGTTTTGCGCGGCGCTTTAGCGACTATTTCGCTTGCAACAGGACAGATCTTGCAACAGGACAGACTTTCTGCAACAGGACGCTGCGCAATTGCAACAGAGCCGGCAGGCAATTCTAGCCGCTTCAGCGACTATTTCGCTTGCAACAGGACAGTTCTTGCAACAGGACAGACTTTCTGCAACAGGACGCTGCAACAGTACAGACGTTACAACAGGATCGTCGCGCGACGCGACGAGCGCCGTTGGCTCGCAACAGGACAGACCTTTGCAACAGGATGGACAGCACGCCAATGCTCACGCAGGCAATTCTAGCCGCGAGCGAGTGTTTCGCCAAACTAACCGTTGAAATGAGGTACCCCAGCAGCGCCTTGAACAAGCACATTGGCAGACGATACAAATACCATGCTCCATGACCTCCAATACAAATAACATGACACAAATTCTTCTGCAACGGGAAAGCACGCTAGTTATGGGATATTTTCACAACTTTTTCACAATTTCGCGTCGCTATATGGCCCGTCACCGGCACAAGACCAAACGGCCGAGGATGGAGCGATTCACTTTCGATTCCCGGCAGCATTCTGTGGGTGATAGTGACGTCTCTGCTGTTTCCTGTTGTGATTAGGGGCGCATCGTGTGATTAGGTGAAAATTTGCGCTATTGTGGGGCGAATACGGTGCGACCAGTCTGCAAAGTCTAAGTATGCGCGGAGGCTGGGTACGCGGCCGCCCCTTTGGAACGAACCCACCAAGGCTCAGCGGCCCCCGGTTGATAACGCTAGGTGCGGTGGGGGTCAAAATTGACTAGTTCCATTAGCTCGGTGCCTGTTTGTATCCTTTGGCGTATTTGAAGGCACGCGAGGGTGTCCGGGAGCTGGCTCCTTTCGGCTGTGTGGGTCGGCGCATATTTCGCTTGCGCTTCCGAAATCCCTCGTTATTCCTAGTGTA
>JASAMZ010011051.1:0-67637 GCA_030248115.1 Linhomoeus sp. GSCO2_2
GCTGTCTAGCTGTTGCAGCACCGAGCGACGTACCGATCTTTCCTGAATCGCGGGGAGAATGCAAGGTGGTAGTACTATTATTCGAGGAGGTCGGCGGCTTCCGAAAAGTGCTGGAAGCGCCCTTGGAAGCTGTCGTCTGCTTCTCTGCAGACTGGTAGGATTTCCTTGTCGAAGAATCTTGTTTCGACTCGACTTTGGCCTTAACGAAATTACGGTTTTCCTTGGCAACACCATCGACCGATTGGGAGAAAGATTTGGACGATCGGCTGGTCGGTTGCTCCTTGACGTCCGCTCGTCGCTTTGGCTTGTCCCTCTCGAAGGCTGAACCGTCTTTCTCACTGGCGGCCACCGTAGGTGACGCCTGCGCTTCTCCTTCCTCGACTGAAACTGAATCTTTAGTCGGGTGTAGCGCTTTCTTAGTTATGGTCGCCGGTGTCATCCTCCAACTAAATGGGGGATCTGTGACGCACAGGCTGGCGCCCATGAGACTCATGAAGTTGGTGCCCAAGAGCACCTCATGACTAGAGGTCGCCGGATTGATGATGATCGGCACCTCAATCGTCTTGCCCGCGACGCACATTTGCACCGGGTACCAATGAGTTACCTTTATCTCCTGATGGGAATAATCCCTCAGCTGAAGTTTGTTTGGCGGAATCCACTGGCTTTTGTCCCACCACTCTTTGTCGGGATCCTTCTTGCCTTCCGCGATCTTGTTGCACATGGCTTGGCTCATGATGGAGACTGATGAACCTGTGTCTAACATGGCGTCTACTATGACGCCTTCAACTATACAGGGGAGCCGAACCTTCGGTCCCACCAATGGAGTGCGTTGTTCACTCACATTGCATACTGTAACTGTGATGGTATTTACTTCTCCGTCGCTAGAATCGCTGTCGTCGCTGTTCTCGGCGGTCGTCTGGTTTCCTGAGGCTTGGCCGTCGCCGTCCAGTTGTAAGTCGCCGTCGTCGTGGCTGGCGTAGGCGATGCCGCCGTCGTCGACATCTGAATCGCTATCTGAAGACGCATATACCACTTTAGCAGCCACATTCTGTGGTGCTTTTGGACAGTTCCTCGCTCTATGGCCTTCCTCGCCACAGGTAAAGCATGGACCTATTGTCCTAGGTGCTGTAGTCGTGGAAGTGGCCTGAGCTGGTCGAGTGCCTGAATTAGAGGTCTTTTGGAGCGCGGCTTTGCCGCCTCCCGACAGATAGGCTGCTTGGCGTGATGGCTTAGCGGCCGTGTAACTATCGGCCGGATACGCGGTTGTTGTTCTCGAAGTACCGCGCGCTTGTCCTCTCTGGTTCTGGGATCTCGGTCGGCCGTCTGTCTCTGAACGTTTACGATTAGACTGTTGCGGCGACTTGTCCTTTGTCGTCTTGCCACTTTCGCCAGGTCTGACGGTTCGCTTGTACTCATCGCGAACGTCCTTCGGAAGAACGATACGGCCGCTGATGGGGTCGACTTTCTTGGAAGTATCTGAACGAATCTTTTCGAGACCCTCACGGGTTCGTTTATTGATATATTCCTGCTCGGCGTCGCGTGAGACTTCCTTAAGCTTCTCGTGCGCCATCTGGGCGTACGAGCGCACGTGGTGCAGCCGAGAATTGCGGCGAATATCTTCGCGCCATCTAGTTGGTAGTCGGCTGAGGAAGGCCGCGGCGCCCTGCTCTTCGCAGGAGCCGACACCGGTGCGGACTTCCGGCATTTTACGGACGCAGTCACGCACTTGTCGCTCGAGCTTATCTAAGCCGTCTGCTGTTCCATCCCACGAGAGGGAACTAAGTTCAAGCTGAAGTTCTTCCGCGGTTGGAAGCGGATTGAGGCGTTTGCCTAATTCGATTACCGCTCTCTGAAAACACAAGTATTTATAGTCGTCTCGGATCGAGTCCATGTAGATCGCCGCTTGTCCTTTCAGCAGCGAATGGAATTTCTCCGTCCAGTGGCGTGGGTTGAGGTTGACCTGATAAAAGTACATCATGACTTCACAAATGAAGTCATCGTAGTACCTATCGTTGCCCTCGCCGCTGAATTTGGCAGGCGGGCGATTATCGCCGCCAATGGGTGGTCCCCCTGTTCCACCGTCGTCTTCCTGAGGATAATTGCGGTTAATTTCCCGCACTTCGGTGAACAGATTTGGCATGTCGCGATTGCGGGGATTCCAGTAATAGACGTCGTCTGCGGTCGCTTGTGTAAGCGCCGCCCGTGTCAATAAGCTAGGGTTCAGTTCTGAATAGCTGCCGTCAGGTCGAGTCGAGCGGGAACCCGCTGACGCATTGCTAAACTCACGCAATACTTGTGGCATACTTCGCATGTTGCCCCCACACGTAGGCTGGTACGTGGAAGCATTCTGGATCGCGTCCCGGGCCATCTTATCGATCGCTCGTTGGAGATCGTCCTTGTGAGACCTGATGACCTTCCTCCTGGTACCCGACGAGACGACAGAAGCTCCGTCGTCGCCGTCGCCGCCCCGCGTGGTTGACCTAGGTCGGCTTCCTGAAGCTGAACTTCCTCCCGAGCGCTGTTGATTTCGCGCTATTGTCAGTTCACGTCGCAACACATCATTCTGGCTTTGCTGTAAAGCCAGTTCCTGTTGCAACTGTTCCTTTTCTTTATTGGCGTCAGTCATCTGAGCCGCTGGTTCTCCGGCCAAAGTTGACGGCGGCCGTATCGCTGCCGTCGCCGGGTCCGTTCGGCGCTGATTCTCTCGAGCCTGCAATCTCCTATTTCGTCGACTATCCGCCACCTGCAGCCCTGAGTCAGTGGCTGATGGTGGTGGGTTCTGCGCCGGCGGCGGCGGCGGCGGCTGTTGCTGCTGCCGCTGCCGTTCGTCTTGCCGGCGACGATTGTCTAAATCGAAGGTACTCCTGAAACCGTTTTGCACGTTTATCCCTCGACACAGTGTCACTCTCGGCTGTGGCTGGCCGTTCGCCGGTGGGCGATTGGCATTGGGATTTGGTGGCTGATTAGTGCCACCCTGAGTGTCTTCGTCTGAGACTGCGTCGAGAAAATCTCTCGCCGCCGAAGGGTCTTGGGTGATCAGACTGACAAGTTCGTCTGCCGTCATTCCGGTCCTTTGCCGGAACTGACGCAGTCTAGTCGCTACGTCACCCTGTCCTCGCCCTGAAGTCCTAGTAAATGCTGAAGTATGTAGCGATTCTGTAGAACCATGGGGCGAACATTCTTCGATTGGAGGCAGCTGCTGCTGCTCCCTAGGTCGTCGCACAACTGGGGGTTGTACGAACAGTGATTGTCGATTGGGCGGCTGAAAAGAAGTTGTGTTTTGCTGCTGGTTGCTGGCGGTCGCCGGCCGCGCCGGCGTTAGCGGTTGCCCCACTGACGGCGTGGGTCCCGCCTGGGGTGGTGACGCCCTCGGCGGCGTGTGCACCACTGGTGGCGTTTGCGCCACGTTCGGCTGCAGAACCACTGCTGGGGTGGCACTTCTGCTTCCTGGCGGCGGCAGTCCCTGCTGCTGGCCGCCGTTGCCGATTGGCGAGGTCGGCGGCAGTGTACTCGCTGCCCTTGTGACGTCGCCTTGGGTCACGGGGTCCTTGTCGGCCTCCGTGTAGAAGTAGCAACCTAGCTGCATACGCACACGCATCACTTTGCCATCCAACGAAATCACACGAGTGTCGTCGTTGACGGGATATTTAGCCACACATTGGGCAATATAGTCCTCGTCAGCCCGAAGCAACTGCTTGGGTATGGCCGTCGGATCGACCGTAGTCAGATACGGCTCAAACTCACTGCCGGCGTAGTCCCGAAGCACTTCCTCCGTTCGCTTCTCCCACTCGCGCTTGAACCGCTCGAAGAACGATGGGGGCGGAGTATATCTGAAGTCGCTTCTCTGAAGGAACGATGTCATGAAACCGGACAGTTTACGCTTCAATCGGAGCGTCGGAGCCATCGTCGGCCAATTTGACGTATTCCAGAAGTAAGCGAACAAGGTATGCGTGTGAGCATCCTTCACTTTCGCTTCACGTTGGGCTATGGGATCTGGCGATTCTTCCATTACTACCGCCGGCAATTCCCTTAGATAGCTATGAGCCATCTCGACGTACGCCGCCTCGTCCGGGAGCATGTTGATTCGCGGCAAAGCCTGCCGGATTGCCGAGGCACCCTGAGCGATGATGCCTGGAAACGTGTCGACTAGTCGCTGAACAAAACCGCAGTTGACAGTTTGCGAAACGGCGTTGCCGCCGTCAAAGTGACAGCGAAGCGCGTCGGCGTGTTGTTGGGTGAAACGGGCCCGTGGCCCGGCCGGCGTCGTCGCGGAAGCCGAAGCTGGCGCGGCGCGCAAATTGCGGCCAATTGTCGCCGAGGCAGGCGTTCGAAGGCGGGCCGACGAAGGCCTGCGAGCCGTGGCAGACATTCCTGAACGTGACCTGTTTCACACGCGCACAATTTCGAATCAACGCCCTATGAGGACAGTGCACGGATTGGTACAGCTGTTCGCTGCACGAAGAGTCGTTGCGGAGAGGAGAGTCGGCGTCCGGCTCGACTTGTCTCGAATCCGCTTGACGAAGGATGAGTTCGGTTGTTGTGTCGCTTGCCCTGAAAGAGAGCACGCACTCGGTACCAAAATGGTCCGACAACCGAACTGTGGATGTAGACTCCTGAAAGAGAACGGTTTTATTTCTCACAGGAGGCAATAGAGACTTGACAGTGAAACCAAAAGATGCGCGCTCCAATCTTGTTAGCTCTGCACTAATCGTACAGATCCGACAAGGATTGACTCACGCTTCCGGGTCACCACTGCAAAGCCGCTACCTGCCGTAACTCGACGGAGAGGGCTGCCTTTACCCCAACCTCTCCTCCGATTACCTAGCGGAGTCGGCCACCCAGTCGGTAGCTGCAGATCTTATTCCACTACCGTTGTCTCCTCACATCCGTTCGTCGACTGACAACACTCCGTGCGACAGCAAGGATAAGGTTCGGAGCCGATTACTCGGTCCACTAAGACCTCTCTTTCTCTCGACGGAAGCCGTACTCCTAGCGTCGTGCCGGTTCCGTAGCTTGGGAGAGTAGATTGCCACTATCTACTGCCTTGGACTTCTTTTGCCCGTTACCCTGCTCTTGTAGCAATAATGGGTAAACGCACAGGAGATAGTTTCCGGACACAGTAGAGTAGCGACAGCGCCTAGGATCTTAGGGTTCCTAACACCGCTTTCTGGAACTCCCCTAAGGGGTTTACAGAACGGGTACTGAGACCTCGGAGGGGGAAGGTAGCCTTTCTTTTGGCTTACACCTTTCGGCCGTGACGACGGGCAAGGGTTTGTCCCTCTGACAAGAGTTGAAGTTATGAAGAATTGGGCCCTTTATATAGACGCTTCGGTCGGCAATTGGGCGTACACAGTACCCCACGAATTTGTATATTACGGTGGTAATATGGTAGATGTTAGTTTGAACTTGAAGCGTGTGGCTGCCAATGTCCATTCCGCGCACCAGAGGCACACAACGTATAAACGCCGGTGCACATGGAAGGCAACATGACAGCATGATAGGGTAGCAAGTGTTGTGCAACTTCACATACTTTAGCACGTTGCACAAAAAGCCCGCAAATAATAGCTTTCCATCAACAAAAGTTTCTTCCAAGCACGGGAATCGAACCGAGCAGATATTGTTACACAGTGAAGCAAATGAGAGGTTAGGCGGCGGCTGTCGAGCGAGGCGCGCAGCGCCGAGCGAGACGAAAAGCCTGGAGCGGGCGAGCGAAGCGAGCCCGCGCAGGGCTTTTCTCCGCGCGCGCCGAAGGCGCGCGCCCAGGCCGCTAGTTCTCCCCCTTAATCGCCGACTGTCTGTGACTCCGTTTCCCCTAATCGTCCCGCCCGACCGGGCCCGTAGGCCGGCCCGGCCTATGGGGCGCCACCCTGGGTCGGGCCCACAGATGTGCCGAAACTGGTCCGTTACGCGAGAAAGCCTACTGTAGCCGAAAAAATTCAAATTTTTGAATTTCTGAGACGACCGTGGAGCGCGCTTGGAAAGGCGGGCGAAGCGGTTGGTATGCCAGCTGTGTAGGGTAGGCAATGTGCAACTCCACACGCCTAGCCACGCCGCGCGTAGGCATACTGTAGGTGAGAAAATTCAAATTTTTGAATTTTGCTATAGACAGTGGAGGCCGCATGGAAGGTGATGCATGGAAGGCAATATGACAGCATGATAGGGCAGCAAGTGTGCAACTTCACATAGTTTAGCACGTTGCGAAAAAAATCCGCAAATGGTAACTTTCCATCAACAAAAGTTTCTTCCAAGCACGGGAATCAAACCAAGCAGATATGTTACACAGTGAAGCGAATGAGAGGTTAGGCGGCGGCTGTCGAGCGAGGCGCGCAGCGCCGAGCGAGACGAAAAGCCTGGAGCGGGCGAGCGAAGCGAGCCCGCGCAGGGCTTTTCTCCGCGCGCGCCGAAGGCGCGCGCCAAGGCCGCTAGTATATGTTAAACGCTCAAAACCGACATACAGTAGGACAAAGGACATGATATGTTTGATTGTGATTTCAATGTCAATGTCAATTGTGTTTCTCTGTCAATTTCTAATTAGGACGAAATTCAGCATGTCAGTGATTGTACTGGTCAGTGCTTCTCCATCCTTACTTGTGGTTAAGGTGGTAACCGCCGCTTTCGCATATTCATAGTAATTGTACACTGTTCTAGGCGCGCCCTGGCCTACCTCAATCTGGACCTGATCCCGGGCAATCTCACCCTAACCGTGTACACCATGCCAACCCTGTACCAGCTGTGCATCGACGCGGCCAAACGGGTGGACAACCCCAACGAGAAGGAACTTGGTAAATTCTTGCGCCAAGCTAGGGTATTTCACATCCATTTCACGAATTCGCTCTATCTAGCGGCCGGTCGGAAGACGGTCTTCGACTCGTGGGTGCGCTACCGGCCGGATCCGGCGGCGAGCCGGAGAAGGGGCCAGCTAACACCCGAGATCCTCAGTCCCAACGGCGGCAGCGACCACATCAACTTCATGCAGTACGCCGGCATTCCCGTGGTCGACTTCGAGTACCGCAACGCTACCAGATACCAGTACCCACTCTATCACACCATGTGAGGGAAGAGTTGTTGTCCTCTGTTAGTGCCTAGCCTAGCTATCGTATTTCCTGCAACAAGCACCCTGGTCGCTTGTTTTTCAACTGTACCTCCAGACAGAGGGGTGCTTGTTTCAGATGGGCGCTTATTATTCGAGGTGGGTAAGCACTTGTTCAACGTCCATCTGAAGGGGCGCAAGTGGAGTACTAATTTGAGGGGCGCTTATTGGAGGAAATACTGTATGTTTGAGGGGTTAGGATGAGAACAGGAACATGCAGTGCAGCAAAATATGACAACACTCGGTTTCAAAGCTCAGACCTCTAGCGAATGGAGGGAGTGTCTGGCATCCATAATTTACTGTGACGGTACCTACTTAATGTCCAGGTACGAGACACCCTATCTGAACGAGAAGCTCTACTTTCGCGACGGTAAAACCTACACAGCGACGGGCCAGTATTGGATGGAACTGACGCGACGGCTTGTCATCGCCGGACCGCTGCCGCTCAATGTCACCGACTACGCTCTGACAATATTGGACGATTTAGAGAAGTACGATGGTTTAATTTAATAGATGCGTTTAGATCTGGAAGTTACCGAACAACAACCCATCCAGATTTGCCGAGAAGCTGAACCACACAGCGGGGATCGCGGGTGTCGCGATTGAACAATTCAATTATTTGATGGATGCCGGCAGGCGCTTTCACACCCACGCGACCAAATTTGCCAATCTGATCAGACGAATGAATCGCGAGTATTGGACCAATAGGAGTCACCAACCCAGAAGTTATCAGCCAATCAACGACCGGCTTCTGGGTGAGCGGTTACGGTAACCGATAACAAAGGATCAAACGTTGAACTACAAACAAATTGCAGAACATGGTTTGAAGGTCGCGATTTCAAACGCACCAATCGGGTTGAAATTGGGCATATTGTAGTTATGTGTGGAGGTCGTAATTTCAAACGAGCCCCACGATTTCAAATGGTATCGTTCGCAGTGTATCAATTCGTTGAGAATTGTAGCAATGAGTCAACCACAAATGCGAAACCCAATTCAGGACTGGAGCGCTGCTTCATCAACCCCGGAGGAGTGGGCTTAGAATCCAAATACGCCCGTCACGTCGTCTTCTCCATCAGCGGCGAGAACCAGTACGCGGGCACCAATCTTCCCGGAATGTATGGCGCTCTGACGAAGCTATCGAAAGCCGAGCAGCCCAGCGAAAGGGTGGAACTGTCCAAACTGTTGGCCCGCCAAATGTCACTGGTACAATACGCGCTCGAGTGCGCGATGAATAACCTGCGCGAGTTCCTGTAGATAGATTGGATTGTGATGCGCTGTTGGATTCGTGTGCGATTGTTGCCGATTGTATGTATTGTGCGTTATGGGTTGCCGTGAAGAGCTTGTTCCGCCGGCTTTACAGATGTAGTAATTGTTTCTTGTCTGTGTTCAAACAGTGCGCGCACTCTGGCAACGAATTCAATCGACCCTCTCTCGACCGAGCAACAAACCCCGGACACAGCAGAACATGCCAGCCTCAACATTAACCAAACGAAACGTCTACAGGGAGAGAGCAAAGCAACCGACGCTCGGAAAGGGGGACAAACAGACGCGTCGTGTGTACGTACGCATGTCTAGAAGCAGGCGACAGTTCATAGACCCTCTTTGTAACGCCGACACCAACGACGACGACGGCAACATCAATCAATGACACATCACAATATCCAGGCGGCAACCAATGAGCACTGTTCAACTCTCGACGGGTCACCAGCGCATGGGCGGCGGCCCGAAGGGCCCGCTGAAGCCCATCCTGGGCCCTCGAGGGAGGCCGGGCGGGAAGGGCGGCCCCCTGGGGGGCAGCATGGGTCTTCTGGGCATGGGTCCCATACCCGGAATCAGAGGCCTGGGCGGCCCCATAAAGGGCGGGCGTCCCGGCATGGGTCCGGGAGGGCCCATGGGGCCCCTGGGGGGTCTTCCGAAGGCCGCCGGCGGCAGGGGAGGGGGCGGCGGCAGGAATGGCCTAGGGGGTTGTTCGCCCCCCGCCTCCCCCCTGCCGCCGAAACGAGAGGGGGGCTCGAAGCTGGGCGGAGGGAGGAAGGAGGCCTTGCCCGCAGGCCCCTCCTCACCCTCCTTCGAAGGAGGAGGCGGCGCCGCCGTCGGCTCGCTCAGACGAGGCTCTCCTGTGCACAATGGAAGGATTGTGTGGATGCGCTCAGTACTAACGCGTTCGGGATGAGGAGAGAGGTGTCACCCCCCCCCCCCCCACCCCCATATGACAGGTGGCAATAGAACAAACTTTTTTGCCTGCGGCGCTGAAAAGATCGAAAACCTTCGCCTGCGGCGCTGTGGCTAGAAGTACTGAAAAACGTGGTTGTCAAGGATGACAATGGCAAATTCTGTCAAATGGAGATAGACTAGCACAGAATTCTACAAAATATCAAATACCAGGCAAGTCGTCCGGGGGACGCAGTATACTCCACAAATTTGAACTCCTACGCATGGTGACTTCTCTGCTGCTGTGGCCTCCTGGCACCCCCCAATCGCAAAAGCAATGCTGAATTCGTGATCTACATCCCAAAATACCCCAGATTCGACATACAACACCCCTAGTTTCCTATGGACTCCGGGAACTGAAATTCTGCACTTGGGGTACAGTGTTATGCCAATTCGTCATAGGTAATGTTCAAACATCATCTAAGCACTGAACGGATGCCAAATACATAATCAGCGTCCCCGAAAACCCCGAAATCGAGTATAATGTCGTAAAAGTCGACCCGACACCCACAATTCAAACGGACGCGGCAGGGATACTGTAGCTTCGAAAATTTTTCCAAAACACTTTTCTAGACTAGATTTAAGCGTAGAATCGTTTGAAACTACTTTTGGAACGATTCGGCGACGCATTCGAGCGCTCTAGGCGCCGAAACGCGAAAATCGCAAAATTCGACCCCGGAGTCGAAAAAGTCGCAGTGTAAGAAAGTTTTTTGTGTTTCGACCGATTTTCTCCGTTCATGGCTCATTCGATAGAGGACATATGGGAAGGAGCAACAAGAGTAGTCTCGCCGCTCTAGCTGCTACCTAGCTCGCACAGCAGCCCGTCAAAGTTGACCCGGGGCCGAAAATCGCGAATTTTTCAAATTTGGCGCCAAAATGGGTCCCGCAGCGATCCAATTCATTTCTTCCACCCTCGGCCCTATCGAGTACTACAACATATCAAAAGATAGTATATACCATTATATGCAACTTTTTCGAGTTCTACCTTGTGTAACCCATTTTTCAGTACTTTGAAAATTTAAATTTTTGAATTTCCCGCCAACGGGGTCCCGCAGCGTGACCCCATATGTCGTGCAGGTTGCCCACCCACTAGGCCTACCCAACGCAAAAGACCGTTTGCAAATCGGCCGCTTCACGCGCGAACGCCGTTGACTGTAATTTTCTGTGTTTCGCGCACAATCGCTATATACTCCACACTTTTTTGTGGAGTATAATAAAAGCAACGCCCTAATTTTCCTCAATTACGCCCTGCCCACTTATCAATTCTGGCCACGCCATGACCGTTCAATGAAAACAAAAGACACTTACCAGGCGGGGTCCTGGGCGGGCCCCCGCGGCGCGCTCCCCCTCCCAGGGGCTGCAAGTTGGCGTTGGTCGGGCCCTTGCGCTCCCAGGAGACCGTCTCGTTCTTGTGACTGCCTCCTCTTCCCCTCCCCCTTCCCCTTCCATTCCCCCTCTGGTTCTCTGCCATCCACTTGCGGTGCCAGGCGCTGCTGGAGGCCGCCATTTGGTTGAGAGAGGGGGCGCCCTCGCCCCCCTGGCCGTAGACCTCGAAGTGACCAGAGGATTCGGAAGCGGCGGCGGCGGCCGCCGCCGCTTCGTCCTCTTCGGCCTCGCGCTGCCACTGAACAAGCAGTGTTTAGAGATGGAGAATTGATGACATACTGCATGTACGTACTGTGAAGCCTCTATCCTTCCAATAAGCAACCCTGCTGTCTGTCTAAGAGCTACAGTATTTGTCGACAATCTTCCGTTTATCTAGTGAAGCACATCAAACTTCAATTCTCCACTTGCTAGGCATGCTAGCCATATGCTCCTACGATCAGAGTTTGTAAACCATAGTACTCAATAATACAGCATTTCAATGTAAGAGTTGTAGAGTTACATACAAACTGAAGCGACTACTCAGACTTACAATGAACAATAACCCACCCCCCCCCCACGCAATAAGCCACCCCCCCCCCCCAAATAACAAATGAGGCCTATTCGAGGGTCTCCAGAAATCTGGATAAACGGCCAAACCTCTCCGAAGCGCTGCCATCGATGGCCCTTCTCCTCTTCCTCCCTCTCCTTCTCCTCCTCTGGCTTCCTGAGGCTGTTCCAGTCGAACTTGCGCCTTCCACGAGTAGCTGAGGACGACGCCGACTCCGAAGGCCCTTCGCTGGTCAGAGGGCAGTCGTTCATGTACATCCGCTGCTCCTCCTCCGTCAACTGAGAGAGAGAACGCATTGAATGAGTGTGAATTGTGGCTGTTCGCAGACGCCTACCGCAAACACTCCAATAAGAGCCCACCCCACGAATAAGTCCACCTCCGATAGTGTCCCCTGGAGGGAGATTAAAAATCGAGCTCTCTGCGTATTTGAGTATTACGGTACGTGCCCCACCTCCTCCAGGGTCTCCACCAGGCCTTTCGGTCTGTTGTGCTGCTGCTGTTGCTGCCAATTCCCTTCTCCTTCTTCGTTATAATAGCCCTCCTCTTCCTCATTTCCAGCGTAACCATAGCCCTCTTCCTCCCCCTGAGGTTGATGCTGCTGCTGGAAGTACTCCTCGGCGCTGCGCCACTGCGGCGCCTGGTAGCCCCCACGGTGGCCCCAGCCGAAGCTTCCAGTGTTCTCGGATTGCTCTTCTTCCTGCTGCTGCATACCGTACTCCTGCTGCTCGGCGCCCCACTGGGAGGAGTCGCCTCCGCCCTGACGCCATTGAAACTTTTTGTTGTCGGATTCTTGCTCCGGAGGTCGCGCGCTTCATTTTGATATGCGATTTGACTAGGTTCGATGAAGTTTTGACTTTTCGCGGACATTACTTCGGGATACTGTAGCGCACAATTTTTAAAACTTGTCATTATTTCGACGTCACAGTTCGCGAGAGTAGTCCGAGGGCTACCCGTCGATGTGTCGAACTCAGCCCAGCGACGTCAGACAAGCGAGTTATTAAGCCCGAAGCAAACGTGTCGTTTCCAGTTTTCGACGCGTTTTGGTTACTGTAGCTCTCTGTTTAAACTTTTGAAACTTTTTGTTGTCGGATTCGTGCTCAAGAGCTCGAGCGCTTCACTTTGATATGCGATTTGACTAGCTTCGGTCAACTTTTGTCTTAAAATGGACCCTACTTTGGGATACTGTAGCGCGCGATTTTGAAAACTTATTTCGGTTTCGACCACTCAGGTGGCTAGAGGAGTCCGCAGGCTACTCGACGATGTCTCAAACTCCACCCTACGACGTCAGACGAGCGAGTTATTAAGCCCGAAGCGAGCGTGACACACGCACGTACGTACGCACGCACGTACGCACGCCGAGCTCTTGATAGGGTTCGCTCGGCTGAGGCCGAGCGAAAAAATCACTTAGGGTTGTGGACCAAAGTTACCGCAGTGGTAAGGTAAAACGGTTCACAAATTACCTAATATGACTGCTACTTGACGGTAATGGCATAGTTTGAAGTGCAGAATTACAAAGCAAAGACAAATTTTTAACAAATTGCTCCAGTATGGCTTAGCGCACATTCAAATCGCGAAACCAGCGCCGGATTCGTAATCCCCGCCCCATAAAACCCCGGAACCCACATACAACAAGCCTACTTCAATGCCACCTATTAGGTCTGACTATACCGACGCCTGCTCTGCTTAGTACGATTACTGTACCTCCAGATCGACTTCTAGAGCGCAGTCGGCGCCGCCGCACTCCACGAACTCGCAAAGGACACTGTGCTCTGGCGCCCGCTCGAAACGGGCCTCTAAACATTGATACTTGTGCATTATTTCTAACAAAATAGTGCAAAAATTGTTCCAAAAATACGCGACTGTTTCTCGAGTCGACGCTGCTTTGAGTCTCGGTTTTAATTCCGGCGGTTTTCAAAATTTTCACTCTGCCAAGAGCGTTATCGTAAGAGAGGATTTTCAGTGGAAATAGCTGGCCGTTAGAATCGCGCGCCAAAAACCGCGTCAGCCTCAGGTATCCCTCGGGACGCTCGCTGGCCGCATTTTCGTGTAGAGACACCGTCTTGAGCAAGTGAACGTCGTGCTCTGCAAAGTTAAAAACAATTCAAAAATGTCAAAAAGGAAAAATTTTGACATTGTCTGATCGGTTAAAATGAAACTGTGTGAAACACTGGCCTGTGTAGTAGTACAGATCACATGGGTGACATACAGTGACTGAAATCCTAATCTGCCGTTTCACTTTTCAAAAACCGCGCAAAAACCAAAAAATTAGGTCACTAAGTCACTTTGTCCAATGGCCACGCGTCGGTAGCACATTTTCTCTGCGTCTTTGACGTAGAAGGCCTCTTCCGCACTTTCCAATCTCCACTGACTATTCTTGGCGTCACCAATATCGTTGTCTGTGTCACCATCGTGTTTGTCGACGTCAAATGAGACGATGTAGGCGCTTTCGCCCACTGGGATGGTGGCGGGAGCAGAGGAACTGATTTCAGTGTCTGAAAGGTCGTTCAGAGTCAGCCCCCCCCACACAGTCTAACAGCCATAACGATAACACACATGACTGACACCATCAATCATCAACAAACGAGAGAGACAGAGAGACCTCTGAGTCTGCCCTTCTGAAAGAGGGCTCGCATGGCGTCCGCCGTGCTCTCCACCACCCGACCACTGTAGCGATGCACGACGGATTCTGTTCCGCTGTCGTCGCCTCCCTGCAAGAAGAGACGAACGCTGGGGTCCTTTCGTAGTAGCCCCCCCCCCCCCCCTCCCCTCAACCAAGTTACCAAGCAAGACAGAAACACTGGGGCAAAGACCACAATCATAGGTTCCTTTGGGGGGTGTTGGGGGGATACACTCACTCCCCCTACCCCGGACCGGTCCCGACAACGTTCAGGACGACTCTCCCCCACCGACCCCCCCGCCCCCCAGTGACTCCAAATTTGCGATAAAATTTCGCCTGCGGCGCTATTTTGTTTTCATAAGCATATGGGGCATGTTCTAGCCAGTATATGGCCTTTATACGGATATTTTTGTAGTGTTTTATGAGTAAAATAGACGTTTTCTTGCACTCTTTGAAGCAAATAAATGCAAAAATTCATGCAGTAGGAGACCCCCCTACCCTTTTTGAATGGCGATCCTGAAACTGAATCAGGATCAGGACGACCCACTCCCCTGCAATCCTAAATTGACCACCCCCGGACCAAATCTGGTAGGAACCTATGACCACAATATCGGCTGTGGATTCCTTGTTGTACTGCTCAGCACCTTTTCCGCTGCGGCGGTTGCCATAATTTCTTGATTTGTTGGTGGCGCTTCACAAGGTTCCCCCTCCGCCGAACCAATTTTCTCCAAAACGGGCGCCCCATCTTCGATTCGGGCCGATTTCTCTTCAAGCTTCCGCTTTCGCCTCTTCTGCGAGAGCCGAGCGGAGCTGCGCTCTGAAAGACGAATTATAATGCGCCAAATTTCCCCAAAGTTTGTGTGGCGGTCATGCGTGGAGCATCCAAATCTCGGAATTTCGCAATAATGCCAAACGGGACCACTCACTCGGACACGACTCCGCCATCGCGATGCGTCCTTTCCCGCGGCTTTCGACTTTCGGCGCACGCGCAATGCGAAATTTGCGCAAATGACAAAATGGCCGCCGCTACAGCAGCTCATGCTAACAGTGTGCTGAGCGCTATCGCCAAGTACCGCAGTGTCACCCTATTCAATTTCGAAGCAATATTGCGACAGATTTCCAATCGAATCCACATTTCAACGCAATTTTTCCCCCTCTCAAGAACCTTTTCTCGCCAACGCACAAGTGTCATCAACGAAGAACAACGAAGATTCTCCACAACTAGACCAATGTTCACCAAAAACAGCCCTAATTTGCCTCGGATCTCAACATTTTTTCAATTTAGCTTCTCTTGGCGGCGATCCTTCGGTCCCTCTCCTCGGCGATGGTCAGCTTGACGCCCTTGCCGGCGGGCAGGCTGATCAGCGGCTTGGTGCCCTTGCCCAGAATAAAGATGTTGTTGAGTCTGCAAGAACAATTGAAAAGTTGCCACATTTCACCAGGTGCCCGGTCCGGTGACAGAAGTGGTGATTGGGACAAAATTGAACGTCTTTGTTCTAAGGGAGGCGTGCGCAAAACGAACATAAAGTGCCAACAAAAGGCTCTGTGGATGTCCATTAGAGCCATGGCCACCACCCTGTAGAAATGCAGAAAACGTCAGCACTCTCAAACACACAAAAGCTTGACAGGGGGACTTGCCACCAAAAACGCCCCTCCCGCTCGCTTTCAAAACTCTTATGGTTCTCCCACGTCCCCCCCCCCCAATCGTCTCAAAACCCCGCAAACGTCCAAAATCGGCCGATTTCACGGCGGCAAAAGCTTAGTGGCCGGGGCGGGATTCGAACCTGGTGGCGAACTGGTGTCCCATCTGGTCCTTGACGTGGACGATGTCGAAGCTGCCGGGGTGGCGTTCGCGGTTGACCACCAGGCCAACGCGGCCCATGTTGCGCCCTCCGACCACCATGCACACGTTGCCTGCAGGGAAAGCGGTGTATGGACTTGGTATAAAAAAGGAGTTCGCCGCGGAAGCATTGGGGATATCATGTGGCTTTACGGAACACAAGAGCGCGATAATCCAGTCGAGACGCTTAGTTTCCAGACGCGGGTTTGCACTAACGATACAAAGACTTGTCAACCTAATTGTATTAGAAAGCGGCAGAAATCGACAAATTTGGCGCAAAATGTTGGTGAATAGACGGCAAAAATTTGGCCATGTTTGGGAGTCGCGGACGATTTGTTTGCGCTTCTAGGGTACGTACCCTACCTACTACGTAGGGGTACTGAGGAGAGGGGGGGGGGGGGTTCCACCCATGGCCAAAAGCTCAACTTTCAAGCGCCGTACCAGAATCCACCTACTTTGGGGCCCAAATCTGCTCGCGTCAATGACAACATTTCTAAGTGGTGGGGGGGGGGGGTCGTGTTTAGTCCCCCCCCTCCTTCCAGTTCACCGCTCGCACCCTGATCAAACTTGACGTGGTCGACGATCTTGCCCGTCTCAATGTTGACCATGACGCTGTCGTGGACCCGATACTCGGGGTCCGGGTACCGGATGGTCCGCGCGTCGTGGGTCACCAGGAAGGGCACCCCTTTGGGTCCCACCCCCACCTTTCGGACCTGGCACAGCTTCAGCTGAAGAGAGGAGAGAATGGGCTATAATAGGGGAAGTCATATGTGGTGAGGTGGGATTGGCGTGGGCGGGGGGGGGGGGGGTGGGTACTGGGTAGGCTGTGGGGGCCCAGATGCAAAAGTTTTAGGGCTATTCCAAAATAGTGCCGCAAAAAATTTCTGGTAGGTCGACAGTGACAAAATTGTGGCGAAAATTTCCCACGCGCCCATATCTCCACGGAATTGTGGGGGGGGGGGGGGGGGGGCTCTTGCAAGGAGCTCTCCCTCTCACAACCTCACAATTTTCGCCGCTAATTTCCCACAAAGGCACATCTAGATTTCTAAACAGAGCCAAGATACGAATCATACAAAAAATGAAATTTTGAACGGTGGGGGGGGGGGGGGGGGAGGGAGTGCTCTTGGAAGAAGCTAACCCTTTCTAGCACAACACACTTTTCGCAGTTTCGCACAAAGACACTTTCTAGTATCTACACAAGGCAAGAAGACAACTCGCACAAAAACCGCGCCGACCTTTCCCTCCTCCGCGGTGATTCGGTGGATGGTGTATCTTCCCTTGACGTCGTAGATCAGACGGAAGACCTCCCCCGTGCGCTCGATCGAGATCACGTCTGAAACATTTGAATTTGGCGCCATTTGAGATTCGAATTTCGCGCCAAAAGTTTCGAAAAGAAGTGCAGCTACAGTACCCATGAGGCCGGCGGGGAAGTTGAGGTCCGTGCGCACCTTGCCGTCCACCTGGAATATTCGCCTTTTGTTGCATATGATATGATTGCGATTGGGTGAGGGGGGTGTCGAGTTGGGGGGGGGGGGGGGGGAACCCCCCCCCCCCCCCCCTTTGAAGAACACAATTCTTGGCTATCCTCCCCCCCCCCCTCCAAGATTCCAGCTATCAGCGGCGCTACTACTTGCCATTTTCGAGCCATTATTTTGGTAAAATTAGCTTCAAAATTGAGTGAAACCATAGGTGCAGGCGGGGGGGGGGGGGGGAACCCCCCCCCCCCCCTGGCCATGGCCCTCAGGAAACTTTTCCGGAGACCCCCCCCCTGGCATCCGAAATTCGGAAAAAATCCGGAAATTTCGGAAATCTTTTTGTATTTTTGGTAGTTTTTGGTCCTATTTTGGCCAAATTTTCGCCTGCGGCGCTATATTTCGTCTATTTATGCACAAATTAGTATGTTTTTGACCAAAATAAGGCGTTTTTAGGCACATTTTTGGCCATTCTAAATTGATTTTCCGGGCACCGGGCCCCCCCCCCCCCCTCTCAAAAAATTTTCCTTAAGAAGAAGCCCCCCCCCCGGCCGCAGTTTGCCAAACCCCTCGCCAGAACCGTTGCGTTCACTTCAAGTTGCCTAAAGTACCGTAATAAAACGCGCGTCGAAAAGCGCGCAAATTCAAAGTTGTGCGCCTGCACGTCTACGCGCAGCAGAACTTTTGTGCGGCGAGAGGTCGGGGATAGCACAATCAGCCGCAAATTGCTAAACATGGCCACATCTTTCGAACTTACATTCCACGCGGAGATAAGCAAACTTTGTCACGAAGCAACAACATTTTGTGCACCACGAAGCAAGCAACACATTTGGCGGCACCAACGAAACAATCATTTGCACTTGTCACGAAGGAAAAGATCTTGCCAAATCACCCTACGCCCGACCCGACGGCCGTGTTTAATCGCATTCGGCAGATTTTGAGCCACATTTAGCGACAGTTTATTCTCGCTTTTCGCTCGTTTGTGAGGCACTCCATCAGGCGGCCTCTCAGCGGCGCCGCGCAAGGCTCCCTTCGTCAGTACGACTTCTTCTTGCTCCTTCTGCCTTTTGTGGAGCGTTCGCGTCATCGCTGGGATTTTGGCCCCTCTGTAGTGTCGCCGCTAGGATGATAACGATGCAGACTGGATCTTCCGGCATCCTCAGAATCGTTCCCCCAGGCAACGACAGCCGCTTCTGCTCCAGTTTCTGCAAAACACCCACCTCAAGTACTAAGCGTTGCCAAAAACATTGTTATGAAGCAAGCGCACGCACGCACGCAAACTGCTGCAGCGACCAACTCGGACAAAACTTGCCTCAAACATACCCTGGCCTCGTCTGGGTCCTACTCCTAAGTTGAGATTTGTCCATTTCTGATAGAGATGAGCCACTGTCCGCCTACTGGGCTTTACAAAGGCGCTGTCAGTGTCCATGTCAGTGGAAGTCGCGCGAAATGGGCGCCTTCTTCGGGTTCTGTTTGCTCCTACTCGCCAGCTAACAGGAGTACTCGATGTATCTCACTTGCCGAGAATCCGCGTAGTCTTGCTGCTTCTTGGCGCTATACTTCCTGACGACCAAAATCCATGACGACGACGTGCTCTGGCTGAATTGCAGCATGAAACTCTTCGCGTCGTCGCTGTTCTCGACACTGCAGTGGATTTCGGCCGATAGTTCCTCTCGCTCTGCCTCGTCAAAGGAAAATTCGACGACTTCACTGTCGCTGTCGTTGGGAAGCCAGAAAGAGTGAAACTAACTGATCACTGAGAAGCTGCAATTCGTCTTCCTTTTCGGCCATTTTCGGCGGTTTGCAGGTATTTATATTGCCCACTCCTGTTATTCTTCCTCAAACTGTTCTGTTCAACTCTTTCCGAATCAGTTGTCTTTACAGCATTTCAAACGGCAAGCACAATGGCATAGGTTCCTACCAGATTTGGTCCGGGGGGGGGGTCAACTGAGGGTCGAGGGGGGGTGGGTCATCCGGAACCGGATTCCGTTTCCGGATGGCCATTTTGAAAAGCTAGGGGGGTCTTTTACTGAAGGAAATTTGGCAGTTTTTGCTTCAAAAAGTGCAGAAAAACGTGTATTTTACTCATTTAGTACTGCAAACATACACATAAACGCCATTTACTAGCTTAAAAATGGTCAAAATACATATTAAAACAACAAAATTGCGCCGCAGGCGAAAATTTTTCGGCAATTTGGGGTCGCTAGGGGGGGGGGGGTCGGTCTGAGATGGGAGTCCGGGGGGGGGGGGTCGTCCGGAACCTCGTCCGTATCGGCCGATGGCCATGGGGGGGTAACCCCCCCCCCCCCCCAAACCCCCCCCCCCCCCCCCCCCCAAAGGAACCTATGCACAATGCGCGAAGCTAAGCGGACAAACTAATTTGTGCTATCTTGGCATACTGTTAAACGGTTCTGGCGAGGGGTTTGGCAAACTGCCCCCCGGCCCCTCCCCGGCCTCCGGGTGGCCTGCACCTATGAGTGAAACCAAGCTTTTTTGATCATTTTGGACGACATTTTGGCATCTTGGAAATTTTTAGAGAGCTGCAAAAATTTGTGCTTATTACCCCCCCCCCCCCCTAACTCTCAGCCTATCTGCCCCCCCCCCCCCACCCTCCCCACTAGCCTCACGATCAATCGCACTTGATTTGTTCTTACGTATCGACTATCGTGCGAAATTAACAAAAATACGCACCTTGATCAGACGCTGCTTCATGATTCGCTTGGCCTCGGCGTAGGTCAGAGCGTACTTGAGTCGGTTTCTGATGAACAGGATGAGGGGAAGACACTCGCGCAGCTTGTGCGGCCCACTGCTGGGACGGGGCGCCTAGAAATTGTCCGTTTTCCGCTTGGATTCGTCGAAAATTGCGCGTTTTCCACTCGGAATTGGTTGAATAATCAAGAGTTCTCAGCTAGCCGTCGCTCCATTCACAAGACAAGACCCAAAGAGAACAAAACAGAAAATATGAGCAAATAAATACTCTAAATTTGACGCACGAAAGCTCCCGACAGCTTGTCCAGCATCCAGTGACGCGGCGCGTTCAAACGCTTCAGGTGCTTCTTTGGACCGCGAGCCATGTTGAGTCAAATTTGCAACCGAAAATTCAACAAAATTCGTCTATAATCCGCCTCTGATTCCGCACACTACGATTTTCCACACGCACACAATCTTAATTTCTAAAACAAGCTTACGAAGATAACATGCCGGAGAAAAACACTAAAACACATACGGTGCGCATACAGTGCGACACATAAGTGAGAGCGGTGTGCAAGATTACCGCAACAACAATGCTTTCTCAGTCCAAATTCAAGCATGTAATAGGTAGCGACCACTGAGTTCACCAGAAGCCAAGTTTTGGGCAATTACTATTCCACGACCCAACGACCCCCAACGACCCACGAACCATGGAATCCACGACCCATGGTAATTTGGTGTAATTTGTGCCCACAAGTAAGCGCTCGCATGTATTTGTATCAATTACTACCTTATGCCCCGTGCTCAAAGCGCGCACTCCGTTCCATTGCCCTAAGCTCAAAGTCGACCTGGAGTGTTCAAACTGAGATCAAATAGAGTTCCTAAGTTGTTTCTGGGGATTTGACGATGCTGAACACGAATCCTGGGTTCATTCAACGTTTTGTGTGAATTTTGCCTAATGTCAAGCAGCAGTGGACCAATGGTTTTCATATGGTTCCAATGAAAATGGTGCTACAACATGCAAACCACTAACTCCTGGCATTATGTTGTAGAGAGTGGGTACATGTCATTTAAAGCTCTCAAAGTTTATGCCATGTTAGGAAGTTTTTGATTTAAAACATCAACAGTGAATTTTTGAAATCTTTGGTATGAAAATGGCTCTTAGTTGCTCATCTTACATCGTAGAGCAGTGTTCTGCATGTCATTAGAATGCTCGTAATATGCTTGTATATGTCGTAGGGCTATCTGCAACCCAGGGCTATTTGCAACCATAGTACCAGGAGAACGCGGTCGTCAATACTCCTAGGGCTATCGACGACCGCGTGCTTTCGCCCTCCTCCATCAGATAAGGGTGTCCCTTCGCGGCCCGTTAACCCTTCTGTCACAAGCTGGCTCAGGCACGGATCTAGGATTTTTCTGTAGGGGGGCCCAAATGTATACACTTTGAGATTTTCTCTTAAATAGCGCCGCAGGCGAAAATTTCGATATATTTAAGCGCCACAGGCAAAAAAGCTGCCATTTCTAAGCACCGCAGGCTAAAAATTTGCCATTTCTAAGCGCCGCAGGCGAAAATTTTGCCATTTATAAGCGCTTCAGGCGAAAATTTTGCCATTTCTAGGCGCCACAGGCGAAAATTTTGCCATATCTAAGCGCCGCAGGCGAAAATTTTGCCATTTATAAGCGCTTCAGGCGAAAATTTTGCCATTTCTAGGCGCCGCAGGCGAAAATTTTGCCACTATCTAAGCGCCGCAGGCGAAAATTTTGCCATTTATAAGCGCTTCAGGCAAAAATTTTGCCATTTCTAGGCGCCGCAGGCGAAAATTTTGCCATATCTAAGCGCCGCAGGCGAAAATTTTGCCATTTATAAGCGCTTCAGGCGAAAATTTTGCCATTTCTAGGCGCCGCAAGCGAAAATTTTGTCATATCTAAGCGCCGCAGGCGAAAATTTTGCCGTTTCTAAGCGCCGCAGGCGAAAATTTTGCCATATATAAGCGCCGCAGGCGAGAAAATTTTTACTTTTGTGGGCCTCTACTGCCAATTTTCAAGGGTCCGCTCAGTACTACAGTCCGGGCTCTAGGGGGGGCCCGGGCCCCCTGGGCCCCCCCCCCCCCCTGGATCCGTGCCTGAGCTGGCTTCAACACATCCATGTTCATTTCAGCTGTGTTGCTGTGTTGCTGTGTTGCTGAAGCCAGAGTGAAGACGTTTGAGTAAATTTGGGTTAGTCAAAATCGCATTCCACTCCAGGCGCGAGATATTGGCGTTGTTTTGTTGAACGACAACCTGCCACCAAATGAGAATCTACCGCCAGTCATAATAGGATTGTTTGTCTCTTGTAGCACTGTTTACCAGGTTCTTCCGTTGAACTCCACCGAAGGCGGCCGTTTGATCGCCTCATTTGCAAATTGCAGTGTGCAGTGATTTGCAAATTGCAGTGTAGTGATTTGCAAACTGCAGTGTGTAGCTGTTGCAATGCACTCCGTGTAGCTCACCCACAAGTGTCATTCTAGTGAGCACTGATCGTCGCTGTTGCTTTCTCTCGCTGAGGAAAACGCCCTCGTTAAATTTTCGCGATTTCTTTGCGTGCAATATAGTCAACTTGCTGTGGGTTAACCCATAGTGAACATGGATGTGTTGAAGCCAGCTTATGACAGAAGGGTTAACGGGCCGCGAAGGGACACCCTTATCTGATGGAGGAGGGCGAAAGCACGCGGTCGTCGATAGCCCCAGGAGTATTGACGACCGCGTTCTCCTGGTACTGTGGTTGCAAATAGCCCTGGGTTGCAGATAGCCCTACGACATATACACTCTGCGCAAATGACAGGCAAAGTTCATCAACACTTTCAAAGCACGCCTAGTTGCAAAGGATTCACTGGTGAGTGCACAGCATCGTTGACAGCCACAGAAACTGTCAACTCAACCCCGACTGTGACAAACAATCTAACTGGCTTAGTAGCAGGTCTGGGGGCCATGAATGGATCCAGGATTTTGGAATTGGGGGGGTGGTGGAATTCTTGAGGCCACAGTGGTCGCTACTGTGGGGGGAAGAAAGGACGTGGGGTGGCACCACCAACCCCTCCCCCAACCCCCTTTGAGTCTGACCCCCACAGAAGAATGAATATTAATGAGGCCCGTATATGCAAACGCCTGTAAATTAGTTAGTAACAGCAAATTTTAAGGCAAATATAGCACTAAAACTGTTAAGAAGTGTCAAAATTGCCACCTGTGAAAGAATGCCAGGGATTTCCCCATTTATCTAGCAATCTCTCCATTCTAAAGCCCATGTTCCCTACTGCTTGACATCAGGCAAACGTCACACAAAATGGTAAATGAATCCAAGATTCGATTCATGCTCAGCATTGTCAAATCCCCAGAAACAATTTAGGAACTCTATTTGATCTTAGTTTAAACTCTCCAGGTCGATTTCGAGCTTAGGGCAATGGAACGGAGTGCGCGCTTTGAGCACGGGGCGTAAGGTAGTAATTGATTCAAGATACATTTCATGTAAAAGTGCCTAAAGGCAGAAAGATGAATATGTTCCAGGTGTGAAGCATGTAAAAGCAAGAGTATTAAACGATATTCCTCTGGTGTAGCAAATGCGGCGCTTCGCGCCGCCCACCAATTTGTAAGAGAAATATTAGTAGGTACCGGCATTAATTGAGAGAAAGCATTTTCGACTAAAATTATCCACACAAAACTGCGCAAAGGTCACAACGACACGCTAAGATGTTCCGAATATGTTGCCGCGTGTCGTTGTGACCTTTGCGCAGTTTTGTGTGGATAATTTTAGTCGAAAATGCTTTCTCTCAATTAATGCCGGTACCTACTAATATTTCTCTTACAAATTGGTGGGCGGCGCGAAGCGCCGCATTTGCTACACCAGAGGAATATCGTTTAATACTCTTGCTTTTACATGCTTCACACCTGGAACATATTCATCTTTCTGCCTTTAGGCACTTTTACATGAAATACTCTTACTTTTTTATTGGCGGAGCCAATCAACCAGTCAACTTAAACGAGTAGTCCACCTTGAGACATGGATGTTTAGGCTCTCGAACGAGCCGAACCCCTTTTAGTAACGTACGAGGCGAGTAGGACAATTCTTGGGCTTGTATGGGTCCTGAACGAGCGCCGAGCGAAAACACTTTGAGGCACGCACAAAACGAGTAAGACATTTTTGGGGTACGTATGCAGCGGCTCCTGAAACTCTGCCAAGAGCTTCAGGAGGGACATGGGTAAGGGGATTGCAGGACACAATTAGAGCGAGGGTTGTGGTTGAGGGTCAAGAATCCTCCCCTTGCCTTGCATGCAGGTCAAAAATCTGACTACTTGCACAGGTGAAGGCCAAAAATCTCACCCCTTGGTTTGTATGAGGTCCACAAATCTGACCCCTTGGTTTGTGCCAGGTTCTAAAACTTCACCCCTCGCGCCATTGGATTCTCTTCTACAGGGTGGTTGTGCGTTGACAGCAGATGGAGTCTGAGGACCCTCATGAATCAATTCTTCTTATCAAAGCAGTTTTATTTGATCCCCAACACGACTAGGTTTGGATAAGGTAACACTGAGTTGCGGCCAGACCACGTTTGCGTGACTCCGCGTGCACATGGTGCGTGGTACGGCGTCGACGATGGCGCCATTGGATTCCTCTCGTCGAGACGGTTTCAACGAACCCCAACAACGCCATGTTCCGAGCAGACAATCAAAAGTTACAAATTTGTGGCACCTTTTTGCAAAAATAACGCTTCTGGTGCCTTTTTGCGGGTCGCGGATAGCGCCATTATAATTTTCTCGGTAAGACGGTTCAAACGAACCCCTACAACGCTATGTTTGGATGAGCCAATAAAAAGTTGATTTTTTCGCCCGGCCTCAGCCGGGCGAACCCCTACGAGAGCTTATCGTCCGTGCGTCCGTGCGTCCGTGCGTCCGTGCGTCCGTGCGTTACGCTCTCACATCTCGGCGTCGGTAAGTTGTAGGAAGGCGATCTTGGGCTTTATGGATAGCTCTCGACTTACTGGTAATGTCGCTAAGAGACTTCGAAATTCAAAAGTTTGAATTGCGCGCGCTACAGTAACCCGAAGGTTCAAACTGAAAACGGCTATTACTCGTTCGTCTTACGTCGTAGAGCGGCGCGCGATAGGTCAACTAAAAGGTCTCGACGTGCTCTTTCGTTTGGCATTACAAATTTTCTTAATTACGCAAACACGCAACACGAAAAGCGACATTCTCGCGTTTCTAAGGCAAAAATCGCTCTAACTCGCTCAGCGTGCGTCGTAGGGACACGATCTTGGGTTGGTTGGATAGCTCTCGACTCACTGATCATTTGTTCTTCTATTGGTCGAAACTCAAAAGTTTGAATTTCGGGAGCTACAGTAACCCAAAGGTTTAAAACGCGAAATTTGTCTAACTCGCTCGTCTTCCGTCATAGAGAGACGATCTTGAGTTCGTTGAATAGGTTTCGGCACACTGATAATTCCGTTAAGAGAAGTCGAAATTCAAAACTTTGAATTGCGCGCGCTGCAGTAACCTGAAGGTCCAAAACGCAAAACGGCTCTAACACGCTCGTCTTACGTCGTGGAGCGGCGTCCGATAGGTCAACTAAAAGGTCTCGACGTGCTCTTTTACTTGGCGTAACAAATTTGTTAATTACGCAAACACGCACCATGAAAAGCGACATTCTCGCGTTTTTAGCATAGAAATCGCTCTAACTCGCTCAGCGTGCGTCGTAGAGAGACGATCTTGAGTTGCTGGACAGCTCTTGACTCACTGATCATTTGTTCTTCTATTGGTCGAAACTCAAAAGTTTGAATATCGCGAGCTACAGTAACCCAAAGGTTCAAACAGCAAATGGGCCCTAACTCGCTCGTCTTACGTTGTAGAGCGGCATTCGTTCGACCGTTTGAAAGCTTACGTGGAGGCAGTTGTTGAACGGTCATTCCTAAAGAAATACTTTTGTTTTTTTGAACCCTTGCCTTACGAACAACTTTGTCTGCTAAAAAAATTAATCCCGGGCGATAACAATGTTGCCTTGCAACAACCGCTCAGAAATGCGTGTGCCTTGCTCAAAAAATTAATCCCGGGCGATCCCAATGTTGCCCTGCAAGAACCTCTCAGAAAGGAGCGTGTCAGAAGTAGCGCATGAATAGTGGACTCCGGGCGGGCGCGCGTCATATCGGAAAGGCTTCGAAATACTTTACAAAAGTATCCACTCTTTTACTCTTCCACTTTAAAAGACTCACAAACCACTCTGTATTAATAAAACAACTCAACTTTTTTAAAACAGCTTGTTGAGGCACCTTTTTGCAAAAATAGCGCTCGTGGTAAATTTGGGGGCGGCGGCATTGGTGCCATTGTAATTTTCTCGTCGAGACGCTTCAAACGAACCCCTATTTGATATGGTTCTGATGTGTTTTGAATTTGTTAACAATTTGTCAGTATACTGAAACTCTCCTTCGCGGTCGACCTTTTTGCCCCCAGGGCATGCGTGGTAGGTCGGAGGGGGTCGACGTGGTCACCGTTGGATTCTACGCGTCGAGGCGGTTCTGCCGATGCCAGATTTATCTAATTTTAATTTTATTCTGCTGCTGCTGTTCTATATTTAATTTAATTCAATGGTGCTGACGCCTCCTGAACGAGCGGGAGCAGTTTGAGGCACGCACAGAATGAGTAGGACAATTTTAGGACACGTATGCAGGGCCTCCTGAACGAGCGGGGGCACTTTGAGGCATGCACAGAATGAGTAGGACAATTTTGGGACACGTATGCAGGGCCTCCTGAACGAGCGAGAGCACTTTGAGGCACGCACAGAATGAGTAGGACAATTTTGGGACACGTATGCAGGGCCTCCTGAACGAGCGGGAGCACTTTGAGGCACGCACAGAATGAGTAGGACAATTTTGGGACACGTATGCAGGGCCTCCTGAACGAGCGGGAGCACTTTGAGGCACGCACAGAATGAATAGGACAATTTTGGGACACGTATGCAGGGCCTCCTGAACGAGCTGGGGCACTTGGAGGCACGCACAGAATGAACATGACAATTTTGGGGCACGTATGCAGGGCCTCCTGAATGAGCGAGAGCACTTTGAGGCATGCACAGAATGACTAGGACAATTTTGGGACACGTATGCAGGGCCTCCTGAACGAGCGGGAGCACTTTGAGGCACGCACAGAATGAATAGGACAATTTTGGGGCACGTATGCAGGGCCTCCTGAACGATCTGGGACACTTTGAGGCACGCACAGAATGAGTAGGACAATTTTGGGACACGTATGCAGGGCCTCCTGAACGAGCTGGGGCACTTGGAGGCACGCACAGAATGAACAGGGCAATTTTGGGGCACGTATGCAGGGCCTCCTGAATGAGCGAGAGCACTTTGAGGCACGCACAGAATGAGTAGGACAATTTTGGGACACGTATGCAGGGCCTCCTGAACGAGCGGGAGCACTTTGAGGCACGCACAGAATGAATAGGACAATTTTGGGGCACGTATGCAGGGCCTCCTGAACGAGCGGGAGCACTTTGAGGCACGCACAGAATGAGTAGGACAATTTTGGGACACGTATGCAGGGCCTCCTGAACGAGCGAGAGCACTTTGAGGCACGCACAGAATGAGTAGGACAATTTTGGGACACGTATGCAGGGCCTCCTGAACGAGCGGGAGCACTTTGAGGCACGCACAGAATGAGTAGGACTATTTTGGGACACGTATGCAGGGCCTCCTGAACGAGCGGAGGCACTCTGGGGCTTGTACTGTATAGCGCGCAACCACGGTTGGGAAGAATAGCAGGCGACTCGACGAGATCCTGTTGATGGACGCTAGAGCGTGACGTGAAGAAGAAGAAGAAGAAGGAGAAGAAGACGGAGAAGAATTCACCCCCCGCCGTTGGGACAAGAAACGCGCCGCGATCCTTTTTGCGTCTGTAACTTTTGCTACGCTTAACCGATTTTCACCAAATTTGGAATTTAATCTATCCGTAATAAAGTCCTTTAGTGTACCAAATTTCATCCAGTTCCGTTTAGTACCGCCTGAGAAATAAATATCGTGATGATGGGAAAAGGTGCGCGCGGCCTGGATGGAACATATTATGGTTTGGCGCTGCCGCGCCAACCATGATGCGAGCGCTTACTTGTGGGCACAAACTACACCAACTTACCATGGGTCGTGGATTACATGGGTCGTGGGTCGTTGTGGGTCGTGGAATAGTAATTGCCAAGTTTTGAACTGTTGCACAACCGAAGGAACTATCGCTTTCTATCAATTCTTCTTTCATTTGCCGTTTCTCTGTCTTCGTCGATTGTGCAAAGCGTGTGACAGAGCCCTTGCGCGCTTTTGAAAACGCAAAATTTATAAAACCCAACACAAAACTGCAAAAGCATACAACAAACCCCAATTTAACCGATCGTCGAAAACACTTCTATACTGGTACACGTACAGCCCGACCCACCGTGATCTATTCTGCACAAACAAATTCGCACGAATGAGACGCGCGCAACAGGAAAGGAACTCACAAGTGATGTACAGGGTGTCCCAACAAAACCGGGCAACTTCAAACTCGAATAACTTTCGCCTTTCTGCGAATTTTTTCACCGGTCCTCTTTTATTCAAGAGAAAGCGCCATTGGATTTATTCTTGCGAACTTTCAAGTAAATCGATCAAAGGAACTGCTCGCTGTGGGTTCCGTCGTTTTCAACGCAATTCTGCATGCGCGCGTCTTGTACTCTACCAGACTACGATCGATCATGTCACGTAGAATCTCGGCGCAGGCGTCTCGGATGTTCTGTTTAAGTTCTTCTATTGTATTCGGCTTTCTCTGGTAGACGACAGCCTTGTTGGCCTACTATTGAATCAAAGAATAGCCGCTGGATCTCCACAAAGCTGCGATTTTCAGTGAACCAAACCGCAAGTTTCGCCAACTCAGTTGGAGAATAACCAGATGCTATTTTGACCACACCACAATGATTCAGGACATTTTCGTAGCGTTGGTCATTGTTGTAAGTAGCCACAGAAACAGACACCATATCTGACGCCAACTTGCAGGCCAGGGAAGTTCGGCTGCAAGACTCTTTTGCCTAGAAAATCGACTAAGAAGTCAAAGACGTGTATCAGATTGTTAGTCAGATCGATTTCGCTGAAACTTTGGGTGAAAAAAATCCAATGGCATTTGCTCTTGAATAAAACAGGGCCGGTGAAAAAATTCGCAGAAACGCGAAAGTTATTCGAGTTTAAAGTTGCCCGGTTTTGTTGGGACACCCTGTACATACAGTCGCCCATGCGCTGCCCAGCTGTTGGTCAGCAGACCAGAGAATAACCACCTACTTTGTCAAGCTTCACTTATGCACATAGGCACCTACAGTACATAGGCACCTACTGTAGTATGCACTATGCAGCTTATGCTACTCTGATCAACTAGTATCACTCTCCATCCATCCTTGACTACAACGGAGCTACATAGCACTCCCACCCACTTCTCCACCACTGATAAATTTACTGCTGATGAGGCCAGCCTTTGTCTCCTCCTTGTCATCTTCGTCTTCAGAGTCAGATGAGGAGCTATCTCCAATTGTAACCTGCATGGAAACAAGAGCGCATGCGTAGGTAGTTGTGAGTGTATTTCTCATGAATTGTGTCATGAGTTTTATGACCACCAGGCCTCTCCTTTTTTGTCGCCAACGAAGAGTGCACTGTGGTGAAGTGGTGTCATGGACAAATTGCACGCTAGCCTTACAGGTATGTCTCCACCTGTGACATCATGCGATCCACGTCGTAGAGGGACTGGAAGAAAGGTCTGGCCACGTCAGCAGGCTGCATCATAAGCTCATCCATCAGAAGGCTGGTGGTGTCCCGGAGGTCCTCCAGCTTCCGGAGAAGGTGGCCCAGGTGGCGGTCTACCGTGTCGGAGCCGAGGTAGCGACTGTTTAGATAGCTGTAAAATGAGAGAAGGATGGTATAAAAGAGTCACAAGCTTTTGGACAAGGGAGGCCGAGCCTTCGAGAGGGAATTTCTGCATTGCAAAGTCAAGGCTTACCCAAGGAAACGCGTACACACATTCGCCCCAGCGATTATTGACAACTCTCCAGTACAAACGCGACGCAGAATATGTTTCAAACGCCTCTTGTCAATGTCATGACTGTACCTACACTAGTCAGCTCGCAAGCCTCACCGCCGCAGCAGCCTGGTATACCGCTCCTGTTCATCATAGACAGTGGCGAAGTCGTGGAGGTTCGGATTTCTTGGGTTAAACAGTCGGATAGCCTTCAGAATTTCAATGATATTCCTGTCCAATCGCAGCTCCACGGAAAGTGAATCGTAGAAGCTGAAACTTGTATTTGCAGACTTTCGAAGAGAATGACCTACTCATGCTAGAAACAGTGCCCGGCTGATTTGTAGACTTAACTGACAGAATTGGGTATAGATTTAATGTTTCTACAGGTGTGCAACTGCACAGTTTGCAGCCATACACTTGCATAACGCCCAACAGCCAATCAGCCAGACACGATTAACGATCTTTCCACTACAGTCAATTAGCTACACGCCATAGTGTCTCTCCTCACTTCCTGCATTGAGAGTAGGCGTTGTGCGGCAGGAGTTCTAGTGTGGCCATCGTTACTACAGGCCCACCGAACACCACTGGCAGAATGAACACTCCATGTTCCGCATCGTAGCCGCTGGCGCTTTCCAACATGACCACGTCCAGAAAGCAGCCTGCGTGAATGAGCAGTGCTGTCTTACAACGCAATCAGCGAGGAATTTTTGACGTATGCGAAAGAATGTAGTGACCGTTGCGCGTTGCGCCTATCGTATGTGGATGGATGTCAGAAACGCTATGTGAAATCCACCACAAAACAAGAACGCGCCCTACCTTTTAGCAATAGGGCCTGATCGTTGCCATCCAAAGTATTGAACACGTCGATCTTTTGGCAAACCAAGGCAAGCCGGTTAATGACGAGGTATGAGGCGAAGGAGCTTGGGTTGACTACCAGACTCTGGGTGTCCCTGAGGGCCGCTCGCACTTCTTCTGCAGTGATCGGGGGCTTGACCAGCTGGAGCGATACGTAGACAGGCGCGCAATCGTTCGCTAACTATCCCGCACGCACGCACGCACGCACGCACGCACGCACGCACGCACGCACGCACGCACGCACGCACGCACGCACGCACGCACGCACGCACGCACGCACGCACGCACGCACGCACGCACGCACGCACGCACGCACGCACGCACGCACGCACGCACGCACGCACGCACGCACGCACGCACGCACGCACGCACGCACGCACGCACGCACGCACGCACGCACGCACGCACGCACGCACGCACGCACGCACGCACGCACGCACGCACGCACGCACGCACGCACGCACGCACGCACGCACGCACGCACGCACGCACGCACGCACGCACGCACGCACGCACGCACGCACGCACGCACGCACGCACGCACGCACGCACGCACGCACGCACGCTCTCCCTCCTTCGCCCCTAACTGTCGTTTCATCCACGGACAACGGGTACCTTCCTGGCCTCTCGCAGCGCGTCAATGGTGTTGCTGTCTTCGTGGCTCAACTGGTTGAGGCCCTTGGCCTCTCGCCGCTGCCGCCTCGCGCTCTTGCGCCGCCTGGCTAGCGCTTGGCACACTTGCCTCACGTGGTCATTGGTCACAGCGGCGGCAGCTGATGATGAGCAGGTCGCAGCTGAGAAGGCTTGTTGTGCCGGGTCCACTGCAAGAGGAGGCACAAGAGAAACATGGTGAATAACTGGGATAGGGGTGTAGTACGTATGTACAAGGGTTGGATGGTTGAGCTTGGATGGCCTACACTCCACAGAGACTTTCCCAATTGAATGAGCACACGTTGCACCGATCTGAACTATGTACGTACAACACGCAGCACTTACCAGTGAAGTTGGGGACAATCACAGGAGGCAGTAGTGGGATTCCCGCAGCAAGGGGGCCAAAAGGTGGCGCTGGGGCGAATTGGGCGCTAGCGGGCAGTGCAGAGGTCGACTGCTCGGCCATGGCCATATCCAACTGGGGCTGCTGCAGGTGCCCCACCACTGGAGGCGGCGGCCTGAAGGGCAGCTTGGCTAAGGCCTGTGACTGGACGAGGTTTGTGTTAGGGCCTGTGGGACAGTTAAAGAAGGCTCCCATTCGTCACAGACACCAGGACAGTTACAATAATGCGAATAACTGGGCTAGTCGTCTCTCTGTGAGAGGGACACTGATTCACTGCGGCTTCCTGAGAGTAGAGAACGGTCTAGCACATACATATGTAGCTCCACCACCACCACATACTGAACAGGGTCCAAGTCGGCGACCACGTCGACTTCCAAGTCGTCGTCGTCGTCAGGCGACTGTTTCAGGGACCTCTTGCGACTGCCGGAGGCGCCGCCATGCCCGCCAAGATGCTGGATCTGGATCAGCTCCTTGCGCATGCCCACCTAGGGAACGTTCAGTGTGGGGAGGGGGGGGGGGAGGGGGGGCATGGGTGATCAACAGTCGGAGATGCTGTATTGGTTGTAATAGACGGACGTGGTCTGCAACTGAACATAGCGCCATTTGACCACGCTTTCATGCAGTACACTTAGTCTTATCCACAGATACATAGGTAACACCAGCCGGTCTGTCCTTTCAAAGGCGCCCTAGAGTGTTGGCCAATTGGAAGTGTAGATTAGTTTATGGTGCCAGTTCATTACGACATACTGACGATACACGGACGATGTATCAAGCACCACTCTTGGGGCGCAAGCGCTGCTTAAGCCAGCATCTGCTTGCAGCTTTCCAAGCATCGCTCACCGCGAAGCACTTCTCCAGTCTGCAGCGGCGGCACTGCCTTCTCGAGGTCACGGTGACATTGCAGGCTCCTGTGCCTTGGGTGCAGCTGGGAGGCGCCTCAATCCACAGATCTGGCTACTACTTCAGAGAATCCTAGGACTTAGATCCCTCCCTACCCACTATCCGCTCACGTCAACTCTTAGGGCGTTCCTCCTAAAGAAAGCCTTGCAGGACTCGCAACTGGGCGCGCCGAAGTTCAGGCAATACGCAGTGTCGCCGCAGACGTCGCAAAGGCGAGTGGCTGGCGCCGCTGGGGCCTGAGCCTGAGCCTCCCCACTGCTGGGATCCATTCTGGCAGGTGGCGAAACCGACCTGCACTATAGTGACAGCGTATTCTCAATGCTTCACTTCACTGAAAGGGCATTCATTGTAAAGGTGTGACTGCACTGACTTCAGCGACACCAAACCGCCGGCAAACCTTTATTCAAAGGGACTACGGGTATTGTAGACAACAGCTTTTTGTGTGGCGCACAGAGACGAAGTGACGACAGCCGGTTACAATCAACACACCTGACAAGAACAAGACTCAGGATTGTCACGGAAAGGAGGCACAAGTTTTATAATACAGTCATCCCATTCAGAGAACGATACAGTATACATGATCACAGGTTGCGAAATTGCCCGAGTAATGTCTCAGATGTAGTGCGCCAAATTGTGTCTACAAGGTACGCAAATGTAATTTGCTCAGCCCCTCATGATGACCCTCTCACCGGCGGGACGAGTAGGACATACTGAATCTCATATGTGTTTGTTGGGCTTCGGTTGCTAAGACAACGATACGAGTGACTATAAAGTTCTAGCGAGGCATGTGTGTAAGGGCAACGTTATACCGCTAGCTAGTGCTACATACACTACACATCACACACTACTGAGTTGGGCCAACAAGCTTCCTTTAGAAGTAGAGCTGACTCACTCAAAGACGCAACATGTACCTTGGATGGGCATCAACAGAAGGTTGCACTACCACAAGAACAACAACAACAACGCAACATTTTTGTGCACGCATCATTCCCCTGCCTAGAAGAGTCAGAGTTGGACAATTTCCAATTTTGCAAGGAAACAAAGCTCCAGGCCCTTGACCTTGCGACCAACCAAATTTTCCACTGGACCAGCAGTCACTCTTGTAGCATCAGCACATATACAGGCCTAGATTATCACAGGGAGCCGCCTCAGTGATTGCCAACCATATAGAAGACCAAATAAGCTAGGCTAGTCATACACGTACCTAGCTCTCACTATCGAAAATATTTCCTATCCCTGCTCTATCTGCATTGTCTTCGCACACTTCACAATAGAAATTCTTTATAAACCGTAACATTGCTCATTTCCTCCCTCTTTTCGCCCGGCCTCAGCCGGGCGAACCCCTACGAGAGCTTTTCGTGCGTGCGTGCGTGCGTCCGTCCGTTAGTCACGCACTCAGATCTCGGCGTTGGTAAGTTGTAGGAAGGAGATCTTGGGCTCTACGGAAAGGTCTCGACTCACTGGTAATGTCGCTAAGAGACTTTGAAATTCAAAAGTTTGAATTGCGCGCGCTACAGTAACCCGAATGTTCAAACTGAAAACGGCTATTACTCGCTCGTCTTACGTCGTAGAGCGGCGTGCGATAGGTCAACTGAAAGGTCTCGACGTGCGCTTTCGTTTGGCACAAAAAATTTTCTTAATTACGCAAATACGCAACACGAAAAGCGACATTCTCGCGTTTTTAACGCAGAAATCGCTCTAACTCGCTCAGCGTGCGTCGTACGGAGACGATCTTGGGTTGGTTGGATAGCTCTCGACTCACTGATCATTTGTTCTTCTATTGGTCGAAACTCAAAAGTTTGAATTTCGGGAGCTACAGTAACCCAAAAGTTTAAAACGCAAAACTTATCTAACTCGCTCGTCTTCCGTCACAGAAGGACGATCTTGAGTTCCTTGAATAGGTTTCGGTACACTGATAATTCCGTTAAGAGACTTCGAAATTCAAAAGTTTGAATTGCGCGCGCTACAGTAACCCGAAGGTTCAAACTGAAAACGGCTATTACTCGCTCGTCTTACGTCGTAGAGCGGCGTGCGATAGGTCAACTGAAAGGTCTCGACGTGCGCTTTCGTTTGGCACAAAAAATTTTCTTAATTACGCAAATACGCAACACGAAAAGCGACATTCTCGCGTTTTTAACGCAGAAATCGCTCTAACTCGCTCAGCGTGCGTCGTACGGAGACGATCTTGGGTTGGTTGGATAGCTCTCGACTCACTGATCATTTGTTCTTCTATTGGTCGAAACTCAAAAGTTTGAATTTCGGGAGCTACAGTAACCCAAAAGTTTAAAACGCAAAACTTATCTAACTCGCTCGTCTTCCGTCACAGAAGGACGATCTTGAGTTCCTTGAATAGGTTTCGGTACACTGATAATTCCGTTAAGAGACTTCGAAATTCAAAAGTTTGAATTGCGCGCGCTACAGTAACCCGAAGGTTCAAACTGAAAACGGCTATTACTCGCTCGTCTTACGTCGTAGAGCGGCGTGCGATAGGTCAACTAAAAGGTCTCGACGTGCTCTTTCACTTGGCGTAAAAATTTTGTTAATTACGCAAACACGCACCACGAAAAGCGACATTCTCGCGTTTTTAGCATAGAAATCGCTCTAACTCGCTCAGCGTGCGTCGTAGAGAGACGATCTTGAGTTGCTGGATAGCTCTTGACTCACTGATCATTTCGTCGTCCTTACGGTAGAATGAGCTATGTCACATTTTTCAACTTTCGAGATATGGCCATTTGAAAGTTTTGAAGTTGCATATAAAATCAGGGCATGCAGCGAGAGAAGTAGTTTTTGGTCCAACAATAGCCCCATGTAAGCCCTTCATTTTGCACACACAATTGAGTGGCTGGAATATACTGTGCGTTTCAAAGTTTTAAATTTCTGGATATAGCCTGTTCTATCATAAAGTGATTGTGGTCACGACGACAGGTATAGTGTGTCACAACAGGCTATGTCCACTTTTGAGAGTTGTAAAAAAACCTTCTGCTCAAGTGACAAGTGCAACATAACACTAGGCGTCACTTTCCTAGTCACCAAAGGTATCCTTGGGGCACTCCAGCACCTCGTCGTAGGCCATGGGCCTTACTTTTGTTTCTAGCAAGCATGCGACTATACAGAAAACTGTCCAATTTGTTGAACAAGGGTGGGGTGTGAACTGCCGCATATGTGTCAGAAGTACACTTCGCAGCCGCCCCAAGATTGAAACAACAGGCTACCGCTCAGAGGTGATCTTTCAAGGAACTAGCTAGACAAACAAGTGCTGAGACCACCGCGTTTAAAATGACAATGAGCTATGTCCACCGTGAGATGGACGTTGGTCATCCAAGAATGAGCTATGTGCAGGTACATGGCTCATTCTACCACGGAATTCTAAAAATATAGGTGGCTATGTACCACATAGCCAGTTCTATCATAAACCCCCTCTGGACATAGCATACGTTTTATTCGTTTTTCTCGCTCTTGGTAATTTTTGGCGGATATAGCTCATTCTAAGATGATGCTATATCATCCTGCGGTGGATATGGCATGCTTAACTCAATTCTGATTTTTTGTGGACATAGCTCATTTTACCATAAGGACGACGATTTGTTCTTCTATTGGTCGAAACTCAAAAGTTTGAATATCGCGAGCTACAGTAACTCAAAGGTTCAAACAGCAAATGGGCCCTAACTTGCTCGTCTTACGTTGTAGAGCGGCATTCGTTCGACCGTTTGAAAGCTTGCGTGGAGGCAGTTGTTGAACGGTCATTCCTAAAGAAATACTTTTGTTTTTTAAACCCTTGTCTTACGAACAACTTTGTCTGCTAAAAAAATTAATCCCGGGCGATCCCAATGTTGCCTTGCAACAACCGCTCAGAAATGCGTGTGTCTTGCTCAAAAAATTAATCCCGGGCGATCCCAATGTTGCCCTGCAAGAACCCCTCAGAAAGGAGCGTGCCAGAAGTAGCGCATGAGTAGTGGACTCCGGGCGGGCGCGCGTCATATCGGAAAGGCTTCGAAATACTTTACATAAGTATCCACTCTTTTACTCTTCCACTTTAAAACACTCACAAACCACTCTGTATTAATAAAACAACTCAACTTTTTTAAAACAGCTTGTTTGTGGAGGCGTCCAAGCTGACGCCGGCCATCATCTTCTCCACGTCGTAGAGGCAGGACATGAAGTCGTTGACCATGGGCGTCTGCGTGGAGAAGAAGTTGTCCACGACGAACCTGGCGAACTCCTCGACCCTGCACAGGGCCCACAGGCAGCGCCGGTAGCTCTCCTCCACCTCTGCCGAGGTGCTCAGCTGACTGGCAAAGTATCTGAATAGATTTGCACCGATCTGCTGAATTACATCTGAACATCTCTGAATTACAGAGGGTTGCCAGCTCTGCCAATATTGGTATTCTGAAAGCAGCCGAATACATATACACAATACAGCTTGAACTTGTGGTGAATTTTTAGACAAATACTAAGTGTGTAGACCGACGCCTACAACATTCAAGACTCAATTCTGCCTGTCGTCAAGACAAGTCGCTACATTGCACAGTATGTTGAAGCGACACTTACATAAGGTTAAGTGTGATGGAGCGCAAAATTCTACAACTGTTATTTTGCTCGGCTTCTATTCGATACATTTCACACCTTCACACCTTTTCGTCAGTGACAAATAAGTTTGCTGCTGCTTCTGAACAGACGTGGGATCGACCAGTCCTTGACGCGTAGGGTTGAATAGTCGAATAGTCTTTAATAACTCCACGATGGTTCTATCTCCACCCCAGACCTTTTGCATTGAAGAGAAGAACCTGGAAAGTGGCAACTAGTCATTATTCAATGAATCACTCAAATCGGAAGTGGGCACAGCACTCTATCGCATGGTCGGCCATGGAACCTGGCAGGCGCTCTCTCATGGACGCCTCTGGAATAACAGGTCCTCCACACACGACTGGAACGGTGAACAGATCGATGCCCTCGTTGTAACCTGCGGCAAACTCGACCATGACCAGCTCCATGTAGCACTCTGATAACACATCATGCTCACATGTTTGGCCACGAACCAACTGCTACACTTCAGTGATGATACCACCAAACCTCCAACGAGTGTCGATTGGTCTTCAGGGCGAAGTTGGGCGAAGCTCTCCAGACCTTGGAAGCTAGTCTGCAGCCTGTCCACCACGATTGACGACGTCAACTTGAAGAAGTGACCGAGGTCCAAATCTTGGGCCTTCAGAGCTTTGTGGACCTCGTTCTCCCCAAATGGAACATTTAACGCCTGAAGTTCAAGTGTCCCTTGAGACATCTGTTGCAGATAGATTCATCTCCATCTCTGCAATGGTGCGGGACTTACCTAACCAAACCCAATATCTACCCTGTATAACACTACATACCTTGCTGATCTCAAACAAGCTTTCGATCCGAGCAGCGTCCTCTTCGCTCAGGGTTATTATGCCTTTTCGCCTTTTAGCCTCGCTTCCCCAGGCCTCTTCTTCATGTGCTCTGATTCTCTTGTCGAATTTCTGCAGTTCCTCTTTCCACCAGGCATCCTCAGCATGGCTTGGCCCACAATCTAAATGAGGAGAGTGAAACAGCATTGCCTCCATGTGATGCGACTGACGAACTATGTACCTATATACATATTAGCCCCCCACTGCCAACTCCACTAATTGTTTGCCCACCATAGGATGAGCTGCTCTGGGCTGGCGAAAACAATTCAGGCTGACTAGAGGTGGAGCTGAAGCCTGAACTGTGCCGAGTATGACAGCCGCTGGACTGGGCAGCCTGTTCAGTAGGCTGACTGCTTGTTGAAGTCTTGGCCATGTGAGATCCACTGGATTGGCAAGGACATTGGACTGCTTCAGTGAGTTGCTGAACTCCCTTTCCAGACGACACAGCTGGTGCTGCGCTGCTGCTGATTGACTGTCCAGTGAAACTTAAAACGAGACAACCATAAGCCATTGTAAGCACTTGCCATTGTTATCCAGCATACTGAACGTCAGAAGCTTACACTGCTTGAAGCGAAGGGCCGACCGACACTGCCTCTGCACTGTATGTCTGCACCCCTACTGATCCAGTTGCTGGAGTTGCCGCCTTGTCATCAGACACAGAGTTAAAACTGCCTTGCTTCATTTGCCTGGCTTTGCTCGCCTTCCTCCTTCCCTCCACTTGGCTGTGGATCAGATCCCTCTGCATCCCAACCTGAACGAGGGGCAGGAGAGTAAGAGTTCTTTCAGTCATCAAGAAACTAGCGCCCAAACGTACAGCTAGACATTTGTCCAGACGACAGCGACGGCACTGCCTTCTAGACCCGATGGTCACATCACAGTTTCGGGATAGTGAGCAGTGGATTGTCTCCTAAACAGCCAATGTCGCCCTTGCCCAGCAACTGCCAATTAGCCCCTAACAGCATCCTCACGTCTGGCTTGTTAGCATTCCTCCGGAAGAATGCCTTGCAGGACTCGCAGGCTATAGCATTGAAGTTCTTGCAAAACGCCTTATCGCCACACACTTCACAGACTTTGTTGGCCACAGGGTTCTGTATTCTGCGACGGACTTTGAAGTTGGTCTCTTCCAGCTCAATGTGCTGAGGATCGTCTTCGTCGCTGAGTACTTCTTCATCTGACATTGCTCTGACTGAGGAGGAAGTCTAAATATAATTGGATGATGTTTCAATCATTGATTAAACAGGTGAATATAATCATCATGTCAACAATCGAATAGCCAGGACAGCATGAGAATCGTATCACGCACACACAAAAAATGATACTCGAATGGCACGCTCAAGGCAACCATGTCACACATGGGGTCACAGGGTGATTACCCATATCCCCTTAAGGACCGTCTGTTTTTCCGGGATACCATTCGTCCCGCTTACCATATTTTTTTTTCCTTCCCGCGTACCATTTCAAGCATGTCTTCTCCCGACTGCCATTTCAGAATCACCTTGGGAAAGAAAAATAGCCGCGTACCATTTAAAACCATACCCGGGAAAAAAATTTCCCGACTACCATTTCAGACCGTCTTCGGGAGCGGGGCCGGTGCCGATGGTCCCGACTACCATTTCAGGGTGTCCTCGGGAAAGAAATGGTATGCCAGAAGGAGATAATTGGCCGGCGGCAGAGCTGCTCAATGGCCAGTGATCAAGTGGTGATTTGCATCCGGTAGATCGCAGGGGTTGTGTGTCAGGCAGAAGGGATGGCAATTGGCACCCGTGTCGCAAGCAAATAGGCAGGTGGGGTTAGGGTGGTGTCTCAGTCTTTGTCAGCATTGTTTTTGTGAGAGTGTCGAAAGGTAGGCAGTGGATTTTGGAAGGTCTTTCTCTGGAAGTCCGAATGGAAGAAGAATTTCTAAGGGACCTTGATGGAGTTGGTGAGTTTGGAGAGAATGAAGCGAAGTTTGCTCCCACATACTATTTATGCATCTGGTGAAGTGGCGTGAAGTGGGGCCTATGGATTTGCATGTGTAACACACAGTTTGCTTGGCAGGATGGTACTGTAGGAAATGTGCATATGCAGTGTGGGGAAGAACGAGAAGGGCGTTCCACCAAGTCCACACCTGAAATCATAAATCAATTGACACTTCACCCTGCACTCATTATAACAGTCTACAAATGGTAGTTGGGGAGTCTCTCAGGCGGCATCCTGAAATGGTACACAGAAAAAATCTCCCGACTACCATTTCAGACCGCCCCGGGAGCCGGGGCCTCCACCGTCGGTCCCGACTACCATTTTAAATCGTATGCGGGAAAAAAATTTCCAGACTACCATTTTTTTGGTATGCGGGATTCCCGCGTACCATTGATTTTTTCCCGACTACCATTGTTAGTATCGGTACGCGGGAGTTCCCGGCGGCACATGTGCCGCCACGGTCCTTAAGGGGATATATAGCTAGTCATTGTCACTGTTTTGTTACTCTGTCACAAACGAGCGCTGAGATTTCAACACACGGTGCACGAGGGTCGCACAGCAACACCCCGCACGTTTGTTGCTACGCCCGGCTGCGCAGTGCGCATACTTACTCGAGGTGGATTGGGTATGTGCCATGCAGCGCAGTAGGTAGGGACGTAGACAAAACAACGCGCCTCTCACCGAACCGGAATTACGGCTGTGCAGTGTAGCAGCCGGCAGCTGCATTTGTTCCCTCCCGACCTCTGCAAACGCCACAGCAACATGGAACGATTACCAGACCTATACATGCACGGGGTCCCTCACGCTTCCCTTGTTGCGTATAGGCGTTTTAGAAGATAAACGTTGGCAAGGATCTGGTGGCGCGGAGCGACAAATGTACTTCTTGCAGAAACAGCGAGTAGCCTCAATAAATTCGCTGCGCTTTCACTGACAAGCACACACACTGACAGAGAAGGTTTGATTGACAACCTGTTGACATATTTTGAACAAGTGATAAGGATTGTTGACTGTACAACATATTTAGAACAAGACAAGCGCTAGCGCTCACGGACTACACGAACATCACTGGTGACCACCGAGAAAGCAGAGGCAAAGGCAACAAATACCATCTAATAACACAGCTTGCACGCGTCTGAGCAATCAAGATTTTCAGAAATGTACACGCGAAATGACTTGCCAAGTACACTCCACTAGACGTAGACACACCCTACTAACAGGTGAACATACGAGAGGTCCATTTCATCAAGATCGTCTTACCCAACACATGCACACAACAACGCTGGTATGATAAGAAAGGTACCTGCTAAACAACATTATCACGTACATATGACAATAGGGGACCACACTGAACATAGAACACACTGCGCCTGAGAGCACAACAGCAATAAACTATGTAGTGAACAAGCCACTATTAAATTAAACAATAGTCTCCAAAATGCCACATCTCCCTTCCCGATATATGGAGCTTTTGTATAGGGTAGCTCTCTTAAATTATAGTAGGTTTGAAAAGTACGTATGTACCAAAATAATTGTTGTGGCCTAGTGGCTTCGTGTCTGGCAGAATAACGTGACTAATGTACAGTCTGCCTACATAAATACCAACATACACTACAGAACACAGTCAGTCTATCAACTAGATTGAACTGGTACCCTGTCTGTACCATAGCCCAGCTATATCTCATACATACTCTCCTCTTCGGCTTCCGAGCCCTCCAAACAGACACCGGTCATCATCTTCTCCACATCGTACAGTGACGACAGGAAGTGGTCCACCTGTGGCTTCGACGACTTCTGGGAGAAGAAGTCGTTGATGAGGAAATTTGAGAACTCCTCAACCTTAGCTAGAGCCCAGAGACAGCGCTGGTAGCCCTCCTCCACCCCTTCAGAGGTGGAGAACTGACTGGCCAGGTATCTGAAAGAGTGGACGTCATATGTGCGTGTAACCGGGGGGGGGGGGGGGGTAAGCCCCGCCTGCGGCGCCTGGAAATAGCAAAATTTCTGCCTGCGGCGCCACATTTTGGACGTTTTTAACCAAAATTAAGCGATTTTTGGCTCTTTTTTCGCCCGGCCTCAGCCGGGCGAACCCCTACGAGAGCTTTGCGTCCGTGCGTCCGTCCGTCCGTTCGTTAGTCACGCTCTCAGATCTCGGCGTTGGTGAGTCGTAGGAAAGAGATCTTGGACTCTACGGAAAGGTCTTGACTCACTGAGAATTGCGCGCTACAGTGACCCGAAGGTCAAAACGTAAAACGGCTCTAAGTCGCTCGTCTTACGTCGTAGAGCAGCGTGCGATAGGTCAAATTAAAGGTCTCGACGTGCTCTTTCGTTTGGCATTAAACATTTTCATAATTACGCAAACACGCCCCACGAAAAGCGACATTCTCGCGTTTTTAACGCAGAAATCGCTCTAACTCGCTCAGCGTGCGTCGTAGGGACTCAGGGAGATGATCTTGGGTTGGTTGGATAGCTCTCGACTCACTGATCATTTGTTCTTCTATTGGTCGAAACTCAAAAGTTTGAATTTCGGGAGCTACAGTAACCCAAAGGTTTAAAACGGGAAACTTATCTAACTCGCTCGTCTTCCGTCATAGAGAGACGATCTTGAATTCGTTGAATTGGTTTCGGCGCACTGATAATTCCGTTAAGAGAAGTCGAAATGCAAAAGTTTGAATTGCGCGCGCTACAGTAACCTGAAGTTCCAAAACGCAAAACGGCTCTAACACGCTCGTCTTACGTCGTAGAGCGCCGTGCGATAGGTCAACTAAAAGGTCTCGACGTGCTGTTTCATTTGGCATAAAAAATTTTCTTAATGACGCAAACACGCACCACGAAAAGCGACATTCTCGCGTTTTTAGCATAGAAATCGCTCTAACTCGCTCAGCGTGCGTCGTAGAGTTGGAGTTGCTAGATTGCTCTAGACTCACTGATCATTTGTTCTTCTACTGGTCGAAACTCAAAAGTTTGAATATCGCGAGCTACAGTAACCCAAAAGTTCAAAACGCAAAACTTCTGTAACTCGCTCGTCTTCCGTCGTAGAGAGACGATCTTGAGTTTGTTGAATAGGTTTCGTCACACTAATCATTCCGTTAAGAGAAGTCGAGATTCGAAAGTTTGAATTTGGCAAGTTATAGTAACTCAAAGGTTCAAACAGCACATCGGCCCCAACTCGCTCGTCTTACGTTGTAGAGCGGCATTCGTTCGACCGTTTGAAAGCTTACGTTGAGGCAGTTGTTGAACGGTCATTCCTAAAGAAATACTTGTGTTTTTTTAAACCCTTGTCTTACGAACAACTTTGTCTGCTAAAAAAATTAATCCCGGGCGATCCCAATGTTGCCTTGCAAGAACCCCTCAGAAAGGAGCGTGTCAGAAGTAGCGCATGAATATTGGACTCCGGGCGGGCGCGCGTCATATCGGAAAGGATTCGAAATAATTTACAAAAGTATCCACTCTTTTACTCTTCCACTTTAAAACACTCACAAACCACTCTGTATTAATAAAACAACTCAACTTTTTTAAAACAGCTTGTTTCGCCCGCCCTCAGGCGGGCGACACCCTACGAGAGCTCGGCTTGCGTGCGTACGTCCGTCCGTACGTACGTCCGTCCGTGCGTAACGCTCTCAGATCTCGGCGTTGGAAAGTCGTAGAGCGGAGATCTTGGGCTTTACGGATAGATCTCGACTCACTGATCATTCAGCTAAGAGGTCTCAAAATTCAAAAGTTTGAATTGCGCGCGCTACAGTAACCCGAAGGTCAAAACGCAAAACGGCTCTAGCTCGCTCGTGTTACGTCGTAGAGCGGCAATCGACACGTCAGGTGAAAGCTCTCGACGTGTTCTTTCATGCGTCTGCAAAAGTTTTTTTCAATTAGGCACACACGCACCGCGGAAAACGCCATTCTCGGCATTTTGACGCTAAAATCGCTCTAACGCGCTCAACTTGCGTCGTAGAGAGACGATCTCGAGCTTTTTGGATAGTTCTCGACTCAATGATCATTTCGCCCATTGGTCGCAACTCAAAAGTTTGAATTTCGCGAGTTACAGTAACTCGAAAGTACAAAAGCACAAAACGGCTCTAACTAGCTCGTCTTACGTCGTAGAGCCGCAATCGACACGTCAGGTAAAGGCTCTCGGCGTGCTCTTTCATATGGCAGCAATAAATTTTTTAATAACGCAAGCACGCGCCGCAGAATACGCCATTCTCGATATTTTAACATTAAGATCGCTCTCTGCTACACAAAGAAGTGCGACACGGTTTGATTGCTCGTAGTGCGCTGTTTTGTGCTCTGTCCGTTGTTTGCCAAAACTTTTACAAGTTTTTGTCACTTTTTTAAAGCGTTGCTTGAAAGAGGGATGTTCTTGCTCTAAAAGCCAAATCGCGGGCGATATCAATATTGCTATGCAATACCCTCTTGCGAAAAGGGGGGCTCATGAAGCGGAGCATGCGGGCGATGAACTCTCGCACTCTCTGCAGAAGGAACGCAACTCTTTAGAATGTCAGTCAGAATACAAACTCAACTTTTTGATACCGGAGCTTGTTGATCTATTTTAGCAAATTTTTCTTATTTTTTGGTACTTTTTTGGCAAAATTTTTAGGTCATTTGACCCCCCCCCCCTCCAGGGGCCTCAGACCCCCCTCCCCTGAGGAGTCCTATACACCCACCCTCCCCCCTGGCCGGTTGGCGCTTACACGCATGGTGGACGTTGGTGGTCAATGGCAACGTGGTTCTAAAGTCGATCTCACGCCGTGCTCATATTGTTTAGTAGTACAGACAGATGTACGTAGTATGTATGTTTAAGCCAGCTATAATGCCAAAACTTCTAAACCCAATGGTCAGACGTGCCCACACACTGGGTTTCATATAGTTATGTACATACACAGTGCAAAGTGAACTACAGTCAAGTTAAACACCTTCTCATCAAGTCCAAATAGGCCTGCTGAGCTTTCTGAATGGCTGAATGGTCCAACAGTTGTGGCCGTTTTGGATGGAACAGCCGAATGACCTTCAGTAATTCAGTGATGCTCTTGTCGTCTCCGATGACTTTCTTCATTGACACGACAAATCTGCAAAGACATATGAGCAAGAGCCACCACTAGAACTGTCAAAGTCTGCGTTTTGCACAGTACTCTTTTGCTCTGGTCGCTACAAATGCAGGAACCCGTTCCATTAGAGGGGCTTCTGGGACCACTGGTCCCCCAAAGGCCAGTGGCTGCTTAAACAGGGCCAGGTCTTCACTGTACCCTGAGGCGAACTCCAGTTGGATGTGCTCTATGTAGCAGCCTGTAAGGTGAAGACAACTGTGTCTCTGAACATCAAACATGTTACGGAACAGACTACTATAGTACCAAGAGTCAGCGCCCCCTGGTCGTTAGCACTGAGCTCTCTGAAGCCATCAAGCCTTTGGTACAGAGTCTTCAGTCGCTGGCTAATGACCGTGGCCATCATCGTATAGGGATCCAGTGTGTTTGGAGAGGTGCTCTTCAGAGCTTCCTGTATTTCGCTTGGTTTGAAGTGAACGTTAAGTCCCTGAATGGATGAAATTGAGTAGAATTGAGTGAAGAACCAGAACAAAGTGACAGTGAAGATACCCCTTTCGTGGTCAGTGACGTCTGTCAGACGTCGCGTTCAGGTCATGGCCAAGATACATATGCGCCCAGCATCATGGGCATGATTTAGAAAACTTGGCCAAGCTGTTAATCTTGGGCATGATGCAACAAGGAGAGTCCACCGCGGAGGTCCAAACATAAACTTGGGCAAGATACGCAAAAGATGGGCAAGATTCACAAATGTCGATTTGTCAGAAACTTGCTCATGTTTCAAAGGGGAAGGGCCCAGAACAGGAAAACACCAAATGAAACAGTGATATAATCACTTGAGAAAGCGAGAGATGTTGTCGTCTGTGTGAAAGTGCTCCATGCAGGTCACATTAGAACCATCGACACAGTTGTAGTGTAAAAACACACCACAAATTTTGCAGAAGTGCATAATTCTAGATCGGGATGTGCGGGGGTGCATCATGCAGCGTTGCCTATCTTGGTAGCTGACGTGTCTTCCAAAATGACCCAGCTCCCAGCGGGTTCTCAACTTCAGTATGTCCTCCTTGGAGTGGAGGGGGGGGGGGGCTTCGGTCGACTTCTTCCTCTGTTGGGTGATTTTTCTCGTTGGCTGAATTGACTTTCGAAGTTTCTGCAAAGGCCATAAGACCTTTCACTATGTCCATTTTGGTGTCAGAATTTTTATAGCTGGGGTGGTATGACTTGTACAGCAGCACAGCATTTACAACTGCTGCCTCCATAAGAAAGGCATATCCAGTGCCCAGGGTCCAGTTTTTGGATTTGAAATGGTGGAGGTTGGTCTCCCTTATCTGGTCACTAAAATAGAAAAATGCTCGGCACAGAGTCCTAAGAAAGTAACAAGATAGGAAGAATGAAGAGAACCACACAACAAGTCCACACTGCCCATGAAGCATTCATACAAGGCAAAAATCTCAGGTCTGTAAACTTCCACTTTTCTGTATTTGCTATGTCCATCTTTGGTTTTGACTTTCCTATGGGAGATTGGTGTGTAGTTGTCATCATCGAGCCAGTCGTGATCTGGCAGCGAATGCATTATAGAGATAGGCTGAGTATCTTTCCAAGTGATCACATCGACAGGTTATGCCTACAACTACAACATGACATTTGGACGTTACAACTACAACAAAGGCCAAGACTGCAACTTCGGCAACTTTTAGCTGCCAGCCAAATATAAGAAACAATACCAAGACATCACTGATGGATCTTGCCCAAGTTTTCTATTTCTCCTGCTCCCTTTTTCCGTCAAGTGTATCTTGCCCATGTTTCGCTGAATTTTCGCGAATCTTGCCCAAGTTTCTGAAACATGCCCATCTTTCAATTATTTTCATCTTTTTGCGCTTCATTGCATTTTTTTCACGGATCATGGCCATGATGGTCAGCAACATGGCCATGATGCTCAGCTGACCACGAAAGGGATACATTGCGAATCTCAAAGAGGCGTTCAATGCAGGAGATGTCTTCTTGGCTCAAAGTGATGATTCCTCTCGGCTTCTTCGCTTCGACTTCCAGGGTGTCTTTCGCCTTCTCAGTCATCTGAGTCAGTTCCTGTTTCTTCCATGATTCAACACCTTGCTTAGCCTCGAACCCTGCGTGTACAGCCGCGTGATTTACTAGACATAGTGACATAGAAATGGTATGTATGTCTCACCAAGTGAAGAAGCGCTTCTTAGAGGAGAGAAACGATGAGAAGGGCTAGGCCTTGAGCTGTACCAAGAGTGCCTGCTTTGCTGACCATGGCAAGGACACCACTGTCCAACTGGCCGCTCCTGTTTGTCTTGGCACTCATGTGCACATTGTGACTGTCGACTGAACATCCCACTGGAGTCATAGTGGCATGGACACCATCCTTCAGCCGCCTTGGGGAAAGCCAGTTCATGATCTACCAGCCCCGGTGGAATTGTAACTGACAGTGGAGAAGTAGAGGCGTTCCTGCAATCACACGAAAGCCTTCTACACCGCAATATACATGACACCATTAACCAGTACAAAAGGTCAAACTACTTTTGTGCGTCGTCTGCTGGCGTCAGTATCTCTTCAGGATCCACTTCCAGGTGCAGCAGAGGCGGGGCTTCCGCCAGCCCTTTGTCCTGCTGCTGCTGATCACTGCTCTGGACCTCCACCTCTGAGACAGTAGAAGAGGACCCGGAGGACAGCCTCTTCCTTTGCTGGCGTCCTTTTCCAGCAATCCTGTCTGAAGTGGGTGCTGCTTGGATCAGCTCCTTCTTCATTCCCACCTACAATTAGTATGGCAGTCTTGCTTCCTACACACGCAGTCGGTCTGACAGCGTCTCACAATGACGAGAGCCACTCACGGCAAAGCACTTGTCCAGTCGACATCGGCGGCATTGCCTCCTAGACGCAGTGGTGACACTGCAGCTCTTGGAGCCGGAACAAGTGAGGCTGCCCTGCAATTGTAGCGTACAAAGTATCCAAGTCGGGTAACAGTCTATTGCTCTGATTTGGTTGGCCAGGCAACTACAATTGAGACCGAGACAAGATGGGTTGTCCAACACAACTCGCACTGAAAGTGGAATTTCCAGAGATATCCTAGTGGGCAAATGCGCGTCAGTTTTATGCCTCCTATTCAGCTTCTATTCTAAGTCCTATTCAGCCGTCAGTACGCAGAGTGTATATGACAAGAGGGAATGAATTGATAGAATTGGCACATTTATGGACGCATGCTTCATCAGGAAAAGCGCCCACCTGAGGCCTCAGAGCATTTCTCCTGAAGAAGGCCTTGCAGGACTCGCAGGCGAAGGCGTCGAAGTTTTTGCAGAAGGCCTTGTCTCCACACACTTCGCAGACCTTGTCACCTGCGGGGGTGTTTTCATCCTTGCGACCGCCCGGCTTACCGCCGGGCTCTTCGCTCAACTCAACCAGGTGAACGGTCTCCTCTCCCTCAGCCATGACACTCAGCAGTGGATTGCCAACCATTCACAACGTCACTGGACCCCTTTGACAGTGCGATTGAACAATAATGAGCGCTGTATACGCAGCTATTCCGCCTCGTTCCCACTGCAAAACACGGAAGTCACACGCCAGTACTGCTGGAAATGGAGCCTTGCCAAGTGTCCCAGCCCAGACGGAATAACAGGGGAGAGAAGACAGCTGCGGAGTCCGCCATACGTAGGTGCAACGCTGGATGAACCCAATACACTTTTAACTAGGTACATACATAGATGCCTAGGCGTGTACACGGGCTGTGGCGAGGCGATGTGACTGCAAACATAGGTGTCTAGCCTGATTTGCAAGGAAGACGCTAGGGGTTGGCGACGAGCGGCCTCCGCAGCCGAGAGGCGAGGAGACTGGAAGTCAGCTGTCGCAGTTTCTTAAAACTTCTGCGAAACTGTCGCCATAAAACTGACTGACAACGCGGAAGTCGTTCTCTAAGGCAAACTATCAAAACAGAGAACGGAGTGGAGGGAACAATAATCGCGTCCCTACAGCCCTGCAATGCTTTAATGAAGGGTACGCGTTCAGCTCACCCGTTTGCCAGACATTCCACCTTAATGAAGCCACGCGACATCCCAGGTTATGTATCGATTTTTTCTCTATTATGAACAGAGTCCTCCAAGGGAAAGCGAATGCACCATACCATTTATTTCGAACAGAGCCCGCAGGCGAAGACTGCATAGGTATACATATGGAAGCAAAATCTTGGCTGTTTGTTTGTAAAATAAAGTCTGGGGCTGCCAGCTCATCCCCTTGCAGAGGCAGGGCCTCCATGAGGAAATGCGACCGCGACCACTCTTGTTTTGTGCCCGCATTCTAAGTGAATAATTGGTGTTGGATGCTGAAATTTTGTGTCAGAGGTGTCAACACATTGGACTTCAATCTGTGCGAGTTTCACCGCATGAAGTTATCCATAGCTTGCTGGCTATTGCGATTGGGGACGTTAACCGGACTTTTTAAACACCCGGCACAGAAAATCCACAACATAAAGACACAGCATAACACGGCCGTGGTTTTCTACAGGTAGGTAGTAGGTACTCGTATTGTCAGAACGAGAGACAATGTGCCTAACGCACGAAAAAGCTAGTCACGCGTATTATGCTGTCACTTTACAAGCAAACTATAGTTGGGAGTATGTACATTTAACATCACAGACGCTGGAGAGGTCAGCATCAGCACAACCATCTAAATCTCCCTTTCTCACTGACTACAAAACACAACCATTTGTCCGACCTATCGGGTGCGATTCTTATCAGACTATGGTACCTAACCTAGAGGTACTGTCCTATTGTGTACAAACAAACTACACAGCAGCAGCCCTATATGGCCTTTGGGTGACCTAACCATACGCAGTCATATCTCATACGACAGAACACACTCTTTCTCCTCCACCTCCTGCTCATCCAAACGGAAACCGGCCATCATTTTCTCCACGTCGTACAGGGTGGACAGGAACTCGTTCAACTGTGACGCCCTACTGGAGAAGAAAGTGTCCAACATGAATACTGCGAACCCGGTGACTTGTGCAAGCGCCCACAGGCATCGCTGGTAGCCCTCCTCTAGTTCCTCAGAGGTGGAGAGCTGACTGGCCAAGTACCTGCAAGAACTGATGTGACGTGAGCACTGAACAGCTCTCTTTAAATGGACAAGCACACGTTATCTCACAACAACACTTCAGTTATTGTAGAAACAATCATCCAGTTGTCAGCATCTTGGAACACTACTCGGTCAGGGACATTGCCATAATTATGGTTCGCCACTGAATGATCTATGATAACAAAGTCACTTCAGACGCTTCAATACTCAAATGATTCAGAGGACCTTCGGAGCAAGTCCAGGTAACTCCGTTGGGCCTTCTCGACTGCTGAGCAGTCAATGAGGTTGGGCCGGTGTGGGTTGAAGAGCCGAATGACCTTGAGCAGCTCAGTGATAGTCCTGTCATCTTGCATCACTTCCTTCATTGACACAAAGAACCTGCAAGCAGCTTCAGTGGACTTACAGACTGCTGCCTGCATCCTGACATAACAGCACTTTGCCAGACATGCCACTGTCCCTGGATTTGTCCTTGACCTCGAATATTACATTGCCTTGTCTTTGTCTTTGTCCCGTGCCTTTGCTTTCTGAATTGTCTCGTGTCTTTGTTTTGTCATGTCTTGAAATTGCCCTTGCATTGGACCCTTATTGTCTCAGACAGAATGTGTTAGTGATGTTATAAGTGCGTGCGTGTTCCAGGTAACGAGAACCACTGTTTACCGGCGTGGTACAAGTTGGTAACCATCCTGATACTCAGTCCCTCTCTGTCCATCAATGGTCTCAACAAGTTTGCCCGAGTAATAGTCACGTCACCACTCATCATCAAATCGTAGCACGTCGGGTGATATTGCTATGCAAGCCAATGGACAATGACAACCAGTGACAACATAAATCGTCTTGTCTTGTCTGACAATTCAGACGGGATAAATTGTCCAAGACAATTGTCCAAAAAGAACAGTGACATTTCTGCACTTAACTGTTTTGCTCTGCTAGCCACGTCGAGGGGTACTCTCTCCATTAGTGTTTCCTCTGGAACCACCGGTCCACCAAATGCCACTGGCGCAGTGAAGAACGCCAAGTCTTCGCTGTAGCCTGAGGCGTACTCCAGTTGGATGTGCTCTATGAAGCATCCTACAAGGAGGGCACTACTGTATGTATGTATATGCACTTCTGTTCGAGCATGTCGACTGCCTGAGGGCCGTAGGTAGGTGTTTGGCCCTGATGGAGGGTCATGCTACACTGCTTCAATATAAGGGCCATTCCCTTTCGCTGCAGGCAATTGTCGCATGGTCGCATGGCCACCCTACACCTCCCCCCCCCCCCACCCTCCACTTGAGTACTGCACGCTGTGCCCACCATCAGCAAGTGTCTCTTGGTCATCAGCGCGGAGCATCCTGAAGCTATCGAGCCCGTTGTAGAGAGTCTTCAGGCGCCGACTAACGAGACTGCACATTAGGGTGAAGGGGTCCATTGTATCAGTGGTCCTGCATTTGAGAGCCTCTTGGATTTCGCCTGGGGTGAATGGAATATTCAGCCCCTAGAACAGTAGGAATGTTTGGTTCTCAGGTATCATCATGCGTGACTGTGAAAACGGTGAACGAGTGACCACATTGCGAATCTCGAAGAGGCTTCCGATGAAGGCGACGTCTTCTCCACTCAAGGCGATGTTGCACCTCGATTTCTCCACTTCGGATTCCTCATCTTCGTTATTCTTTTCACACAGTAGGGTCAGTTCATACCAGGGGTCTAGCATTTGCTTCGACCCAGACCCTGCAGATGGGAATTGAGTCGCAAAAGGCAGCGGTTTTCGGACGATTCAACGTCTCACCACACCATGCGAAGAAGAGCTGGGCAGGGGTGTCAATGAATTAGGTTGCCTTGAGATTAAGCCAAATGTAGAGCTACTGCCTTGTTGATGATGACATGGGCATGGCATGAATGCGTCAAGCGTTGTAAAGGCCTCATCGGCCAGCTTTGATGGCGAGATCGATTGGTCTCTGCCAACAGAGTGCCAACAAGTAACAAAGGGTCGTTTACATATGCACAACGTAGAAAAACGTTTAACCGCTGTTCCTGTGAAGCAGTTGGCTCTGGAACCACGACTGGCTTTGCTGGCATTTTCTGCTGAGGTTCACTGTTTTGGACCTGCAATGCAATTCAACAGCTTTGTTGCATTCAGTGATATATACCCAGCGACAACCTAGATATCTGAGCTTTAATGGGATCCCTGTATCAGCTAAGCATTTGAGCCTCATCACTACGTAAGTCCATAGAGTAGATAATTTGAATCAACGCAACACTACTGCCAAGATGCCACCCCCAAAGTCGACCCTCACTTTGCTCAGGTCGATAGCCTTAGCAGAAGTCACATGCTCTTGACTCAAAGTGGCAATACTCCTTGGTCGCTTCGCATCAGTTCCACTGACGCCGCTTAGCAGCTCTTCTCTGACCTTCTGATCAAAGAACCGACCCAATGCGTCTTTCCAGCCATCATCTTCTAATCCTGCCACGACAAGTCAAAACAGGAATAACAACTCAATTCAAGTCTGTGTATTCTTACCAAAGGTAGAACCACTGTGAGACGCGTTGAATTTCCCACGATCGAATCCAGAAGTGGAGCTGTCGTCTCGGAGACGTTGACGCATCTGAGTCGCCACATCATGCGTTGAGGATTGTCCGCTTTGGCCAGTGTGGCTGAAGGTGCCACTGTTAGGGTGACAGGGGCAGTAGTGCTCAATGGACATTGGAGGCTGTGGTACAACGTTCCTGCAAGGGTGAGAGAAGGCAGCGTTACAGTGGAACAAGCGACACCACTAGGACATCCAGTTTCTCACGTTTGCATTGCCGCATGGCCAGCCTCCACTGTCGCCGACCATCTCAGCCCAGTGAAAGGGAAAACCAAGGCATTTTTGGGCTCCTCCGATTCAGAAGGCAGCTCCTTGCGTCGCTCAGACTCAGCTAACGTGGACGAAACACACGACGAGGATGACGACGCTCTCTTCTGCGTCCGCATTTTTCCCGACGTCCTTTCTGCAGACGAGCTCTGGATGTGTATTAGCTCCTTCCGCATCCCAACCTGTGTGTGCGCGTGTGGTGAATTGTTCTTTTGGCACCGCTGATGTGAGCGTAATGCGAGCTGAATCAGCTCACCGCAAAACACTTGTCCAGTCGACAACACCTGCAGCTTCGTCTGGAGCCCACGGTGACGCTGCAGTTACCAGAGGTTGGGCAGATGCCATCCTATTACAAGTTGTAATTAAAACTAATGGTCAGACTTGTCTCGTCCGATCTTATTCGAGCTACTGTATGTACTGTCAGCGGAGACACTGCCACCCTTTCCTGAATGAAAATCTGGCTGCTCTGCTTTGCCGACTACCTGAGGTTTGAGTGCATTCCTCCTGAAGAAGGCCTTGCAGGACTCGCAGGCGATTGCGTTGAAGTTCTTGCCGAAGGCCTTGTCGCCACACACTTCACAGACTTTGTGACCAGCCGGCTGCTTCGTCTTTCCATCATTCTCGCCTTGGGCCTGGGCTGTTTCGTCAAGTACCAGAAGCTCCACCGCTTCAGTGGAGCCCGTTGTCTCCTCGACAGTAGGAAGGCGCTCCTCCATCATGGCCACCAATGATTCCCTGTGGCTTCACGGATTCTTGTCACTCGTTGCCGACTGAAACAGTCCTGCTTTGACTCATCTATGTAACTGTATTATCACGATGGTTACACGAGGTGGTCGCCTGTTACAGGAGGCCAACAAACAACATTGTAGACAGACTCTCCAGTTGTAGATCACGAGCAGAACAAACGAGTCTGGTTTTACTTACATTGGCTAGCGGCCAGCAATGCATGTATGTGGCTATGTGCACAGCCTCGCCGCACGCGGCGGGCGGGCCTATTGGTGTGAGAGCATACATGCTCTAGGCGCGGAAGGTTGGCTGGAGCAACGCATGAGACCTTTACGAGCAACAGCACAAACTTGTCAATCAATAAGCATTCTAGCACTGCGCGCAGCGCATTAGCAACTCAGCATGCCACACGTCTGACGTTTGATAAGAGAATGACACAGCGGTGTGGGTATTCATACTACAACGGCAAGACGGCTTGGTGTCAACATCACCAAGGTGCGAGAAGTGCATGCACATGTTATGTACATACACCGAGTCTGTCTGTAAGTTGCACGATGAAAACGTTAGCGACCCGCGCGTTGTACTTTTCACATCCGCTGGCGCGCGCAATAGAGATACAGGAGTGGGATAACATTCCGTGTCGCACCACACCCCATGCGATGCGGCTGCGCACTCAGTACTCACTCAGCCACACACCATAGACTTGTAAGTATCTAACACAACATGGTAGACTGACTGGCCGTCTATCGGTGCCACAACCAGACACACAGAGACACGCACACACCGCGCTGTCGCGCGGCGAAATAACCACGCCCTTTGTTTCCCCAGTGAAGCTCCTCTGTAACTTATCATCGCCAGCAAGCGCTATCGATTTTCTCGCTGATATAAACCGGATGGAAAGTCATTGCCTTACGTCCTCCCCACGCCCCATATGCAATGCTGAGTGAGTACATCCCAAGCTGCACAACTTACTCTTACTGATTAAGGAGGCCTTCTGCACTGATTCAGGTAATGGAGCGTTTGAAATCTACCACTTTCTACACAAATCCGGTCTTTCAAAGAACATAGGTGCGTCGGGCGACGTTTCTTTTGTGTCTCCAACCAGCGGCCATGCGAAAACTCCTGAGGTGAAAGAAGAACGGAGAGATAGCATTGTGATGTACAGGACTCGAATCACAGTAATTGGTCTCAGAATGGAGCATGTGAAGAGCAGTACGCGCCTTCGAGGAGCAGTCAACGACACTATTGACGTAGACAAATAGTGACAAACAGGTCACCGGCACAGCAGACATTATTACGCCTAGGTACAAGTCAAACTCGACCTATTGTTTTGAGTGACTGCTACGTATCTCTTGATATGGCTTCCTTGTAGCGCAATCGATTAAGAAACGGCATGCATTACCATGTCTGTCTGACTGACAAGAAAATGAGGAACTTACAGTTTGCACTAATAGCGACTATAGCTACTCTGCTCAAAGGTCAACCTATGTACAGGGTGTCCCCACGGTGGGTGTTTCAACTTTGACGATTTCCGGGGGGCTGCGTTTTAAATCTCCCAGAGAAAAGCACCCCCCCCACCACCGCCCAAACAAAACCACCCAAAAAAAACCCCAAAAAAACAACCCACCCCCCCGCCCCGGGGGGGGGGGAAAAAAAACGGACACCCTGTATGTGCAACCTGCATAAATCTAAATGCCTGAACGCCACTAAGAACAGTCCAGACTGGCAAGTACATAGCAACAACAATCCGCCCATACCTATATCAGATAATTACAATCACAGTAGTATATGCACTGGACACGACAGCATATTATGATGTACCTCTTTACACCAGTTCACTCTCAAAATTGCAGATTGTACAATGCGTGACAAGTACACAATCGGCAAGTAGATGAGCACAATATTCATAGGATACAAATGCACTGACAATCACTCCAGAGTGCGTCTGTCACCGCGGATTGTGATCAAGAGAAAACTTAAGTCAGGATGGGAATCAAGAAACATTTACGCAAAGACTCACCTTTCTCCCCAAACGAGAACCGCAACTTTGCCAAGTTGTACGCATTACAAGAACTTGAGGGACCCTCTGCAACTCCTCAACTGCACACCACACTCCTAAGCTAGCCGAACACCGGCCATCATCTTCTCTACATCATACAGCGAGGACATGAAGTGGTCGAGACCGGAGGACTGGAGGAGAAAGAAATTCTCAGAGACGAACTCCGAATACTCCTCCACCGTCCAGATGGCCCACTTGCATCGCTGGTACGTCTCGTCCACTTCTGCAGAGGTGCCCAGCTGGCTGGCCAGATATCTGCGTGGAAACAGGAGCTGTAAATGTGCGAGAGTGCATGTGTGTGCGTGCGTTCGTTCGTTCGTTCGTGTGCAGGTGTGTGACCTGTAGAAAAAACAATAGGGATGGAGAGCAGCCAAACAACTTAGTCTTGTGTCTAGTTCAGCCGTTGTAGTACCTACAGATAGTTCAGCCAAGCGTCATAGACACACCTTTTCAGCAAGTCAAAGTAGGTCGACTGTGCCACTTTCACTGCCGACCGATCGATGAGGCCTGGCCTTCGAGGGTTGAACAACAGGATGACTTTCAGCAATTCAGTGACTGTCTCGTCTTCCTCATGCAGAATCTGTTTGATGGTAGCGATGAATCTGCAAGTGTGCTATATGTAGGTTGCACTTTCAAAGAGTTTCTTGCCTGCACCCGTTGATTTGTCGGTTTGTCCATCAGCCCACTACATGCAGATCTGCTCGTTGGCAACTCACTTCCACTAAAACGATCTTACGGATTAATACTGTTTTGAACAAGATAAAACACGAATCTTGCAATTGACATTACAGATGCAACTTCTAGAACTAGAGTAGAACAGTGCTGGCACACCCATCACACCCTGGCGCGCGGTCGTGCCCATGCATGCTGAATGTTCGCGCGCGCACAAGGTACCAGCCACTCACTCTCTCGATCGCTTGGCCACATGATCTGGCATTTGCTGTTGGAGAGTTTCGATCGGCAAGACAGGCCCTCCCATTGCTGCAGGTATTGCAAGAAGTCCCAAATCGCTCTTATATCCAGTTGCAACCTCCAACTGAATCAGCTCCATATAGCAGCCTGGAATGACTGCTGTTTGCGATCAATTGAATTAGCCATCCTGGGGATTGAACTAATAATTGTCACAAAGGACAAAGTACCACAAGGTAAAGAGCACAAAGATCAACAAGCAAAACTCCACAGGCACAACCGTTGACAAGTGCCAGCCGGTCTTTGTCACTTAGTCTTGAAAAGGTTGCCAATCCCTCATAGACAGTTTTCAGCCGCTGAGTGAAGCAGGTGGCCATGATCGCATATGAATTGGTACTACTGATTGAAGGGATCGAGTTCCAAATATCGTTTTGATCTATTGGAACGTTCATGTCCTGGAACGAGAAGGTTTTGTCACCTGCACATGAATCACCGAGAGCAAGTTTTCATTACTAGCCTGGAGAAAGCAGACATTCAGGATATTTGATACATATTCAGGACACAACGCTATTTTGCCAGTAAATACTTAGGCTACTGGTGTTTTCACAATTATCTAAGAAAACGGTCTTGGTGTACTCGGTGGTATACGTATATCCAGCGACAACTCAGATATCTGAGCACTAATGCATCGTACATCAGCTAGACATTTAGGCCACTTGTTCATCATGACAACATGTCTCTTTTAAAAAGCGGAGTGGGTTTGAGCTTTGTACTTGTACTGAGCTTGTAGCGAGACCCTTTCCGTGTTCGTGTAACCTCTCGAGTCTTCTCACGACCTCTCTTATTGGAGTGGTCTTGCTACGCAACATTGGGGTCGCCCGGGTTTAATTCTTTACAGCAAGAAAATGTGTTTTAAAAACTACAATTTAACCAGGCAAGTCGTCCGGGGGACGCAGTATACTCCACAAATTTGGACTCCTACGCACGGTGACTCCTCTGCTGTTGTGGCCTCCTGGCACCCCCCAATCGCAAAAGCAATGCTGAATTCGTGATCTACATCCCCGACATACAACACCCCTAGTTTTCTATGGACTCCGGGAACTGACTTGGGGTACGGTAGCATACAAATTCGTCGTAGGTACGTTCAAAGATCATCTAAGCGTTAAACAAATGGCAAATTCGCAATCAGCGCCCCCGAAAACCCCGAAATCGGGTATAATATTGGCAAAGTCGACCCGACGCCCAAAATTCAAACCGACGCGGCAGGGATACTGTAGCTTCGAAAATATTTCCAAAACACTTTTCTAGACCAGATTTAAGCGTAGAATCGTTTGGAAGTACTTTTGGAACGATTCGGCGACGCATTCGAGCGCTCTAGGCGCCGAAACGCGAAAATTACAATTTTCGACCCCGGAGTCGAAAAAGTCGCAGTGTAAGAAAGTTTTTTGTGTTTCGCCCGATTTTCTCCGTTCATGCCTCATTCGATAGAGGACATCTGGGAAGGAGCACCAAGAGTAGTCTCGCCGCTCTAGCTGCTACCCAGCTTGCACCGCAGCGCGTCAAAGTCAACCCGGGGCCAAAATAGCGAATTTTTCAAATTTGGCGCCAAAATGGGTCCCGCAGCGATCCAATTCTTTTTTTGCACCCTCGGCCCTATCGAGTACTACAACATAAAAGATAGTATATACCAGTATATGCAACTTTCTCGAGTTCTACCTTGCTCAACCCAATTTTCAGTACTTTGAAAATTTAAATTTTTGAATTTCCCGCCAAAGGGGTCCCGGAGCGTGACCACATATGTCGTGCAGCCTGCCCACCCACTAGGCCTACCCAACGCAAAAGACCGTTTGGAAATCGGCCGCTTCACGCGCGAGCTACATCCGTTGTAATTTTCTGTGTTTCGCGCACAAACGCTATATACTCCACACTTTTTGTGGAGTATAAAACAAGCTTAGAGTAAAAACTGGGTACCCGATGATGGTTGATTGGCATTGCATAGTGTGTTGTGCATTTGAGGAGTATATTCAATAGTGTGTCAGAATACAAAGTTGAGCATTTCTTCGGGTAGTTTCGCCGCAGTTACCTCGAGTTTCCAAAGGTAGTTTGTGCCATTCTTGGACAATCGTTGCCTATAAGGCGCATTGGTGGGTACTTGTCCATAAATGGATCAGGAATGTTCGCCGCAGGTTCACTTTGGAATGAAGAGGGTCTAAATGGGACGACGCCCTTTTCTTTTGGGTCGCAAATGCGGGCGGTTACGATACCGTTGCTGTAGATTGCAGAACCGCACAGTAATTGCCGCGTTTCGTGTTCGATCGAATAGGTGGCAACATATACGTTGCACGACACATCCATGGAAAAATATTGCTTAGTCATAGCCATTTGAAAATGCCGTAATCTGCCAGATTTGACAAAACCCTTGAAAGTATCCCTAATTTCTTGAATTCTAAAATCTGAAACTGTTTCATAATTACTTAACATACTACGCCCGGTACATCCACGCAAAGATATGTTGAAATTTAAGCTGTTTGAAATTGTCGAAATTTGGCAATTTTGAGAAAGCCTTTAAAATATCCCTAAATTCGTTAATTATAAAATATAGAACTATTAGCTAAATAGTTGGCAGACAATGCCCGACACAACCATGCAAAGACATTCTGAAATTTAAGCTGTTTGAAATTGTCTAAAATTGGGAATTTTAACAATACCCTTGAAAATATGCGTAAATTCGTCATTTATAAAATCCGAAACTATTTGTTAAATACATGGCAGACTATGCTCGATACTTCCGTGCAAAGAAACTTTTAAATTTAAGCCGTTTGAAATTGTCGAAATTTGGGGATTTGTACAAAACCCTTAAAAATATCCTAAATTTCATTAATTATAATCTCTGGAACTAATTGCTAAATACTTGGCAGACTATGCTCGACACATCCGTGCAAAGAAGTTTTGAAATTTAAGCTGTTTGAAATTGCCGAAATTTGGGAATTTTGAAAATACTCTTGAAAATATCCCTAATTTCGTTAATTATAAAATCTGAAACTATTTGATAAATACTTGGTAGACTATGCTCGACACATCCGTGAAAAGAAATTTTGAAATTTAAGCTGTTTGAAATTGTCGAAATTTGGGGATTTTAACAAAATCCTTAAAAATATCCTAAATTTCGTTAATTATAATCGCTGAAACTATTTGCTAAATACATGGCAGACTATGCTCGATACATCGGTGCAAAGAAGTTTTGCAATATAAGCTGTTTGAATTGTTCGAAATTTGGGAATTTTGACGAAAACCCTTGAAAATATCCCTAATTTCGTGAATTCTAAAATTCGAAACTATGTCACAAATTCATCACATACTATGCCCTTTCCATTTCAACAAAAACTTTGTCGATACGCTTTGTTAATAATAGTGTCATTTTTGACATTTTCATATTTGAATTGTAAATATCTCGAAATAGCGAAATTAGCAACAGAAACGGACAACGGCACGTTACTCAGCGCATTCGACTCCATCGGATGGCACTAACCGTCGTGTCTAGTTGTTCCGGACACACGGACACACACACACACAAACAGACAATAGCGTCCGTATATATACTCGCCGCCCTGGGGGGCGGCGAAAAAAGCCACGTCTGGAACTTTAGTTTTGGACGCGTTTTGGCTACTGTAGCACTATGTTTAAACTTTTTTGTTTAATGTTTTTGTTGTTAGATTCGTGCTCAGAAGCTCGAGCGCTTCATTTTGATATGCGATTTGACCAGATTCGGTCCACTTTTGTCTTAAAATGGACCCCACTTTGGGATACTGTAGCGCTCGAATTTGAAAACTTCTTTTAGTTTCGACTACTCAGATGACTAGAGGAGTCCGCGGGCTACTCGACGATGTCTCAAACTCCTTCCTACGACGTCAGGCGAGCGAGTTATAGAGCCTGCGACTATGGCAAAAATACCACTTTCTGACGCGTTTTGGTTACTGTAGCGCTCTGCTTAAACTTTTGAAACTTTTAGTTGTCGAATTCGTGCTCAGGAGCTCGAGCGCTTCATTTTCATGTGCGATTTGACTAGGTTCGGAAATGGACCCCACTTTGAGATACTGTAGCGCGCGATTTTGAAAACTTATTTTGGTTTCGACTACTCAGATGACTAGAGGAGTCCGCAGGCTACTCGACGATGTCTCAAACTCCACCCTACGACATCAGACGAGCGAGTTATTAAGGCCGAAGCGAGCGTGAAGAACGTACGAACGTATGTACGTACGCACGCACGCCGAGCTCTTGATAGGGTTCGCCCGGCTGAGGCCGGGCGAAAAAAGTATGTACAGCATGAAATTTGAACAAATTCGACATGTCATTGGCACTATTGCAAAAATGCCACCCAGCGTCTGTGAACAAACTTTTTTCTCACCTTGCTCAGGTCAAATAGAGTCTCAATTGAAGTGACATCCTCTCGACTCAAAGTGATGATACTCTTTGGTCGTTTCGCATCAGTTTCACTGGTATTGGACAGCTCTTCTCTAACCTTCTGATCAAAGAACCTGCCCAATTCTTCTCTCCAACCATCGCTTTCTAATCCTGCCACGGTGAGTCAACACGGGAATAGGTACTCAAGCCCAGGACAAACAGCAAGTACCATGAAAATACCATACGGATAAACAACAATTCTTACCCGAGGTGGAAACACACTGAGACGCACTGAACTTTCCAGGTTCTAATCCAGAAGCAAATCTGTCATCTCGGTGACATGGACAGCAGTGGCGGCCCATCTGAACTGGAATCACGTGCGCAGAGGACTGCCCACGTTGGAGAGTGGGACTGAAGGTGCCACTGTTAGATGGGCAGGGGTACCAGTGCTCAATGGGCAATGGAGTCTGTGGTACAACGTTTCTGCAAGAGTGAGAGAAGGCAGCGTTGCAGTGAACAATCGACGCCACTCAGACTTCCCAACAGCTCACGTTTGCTGTGCAGCAGGGCCAGTTGCCACTGTCTCCAAAAGGTCTGGTCCAGTGAGAGGGGATATCAAGGCTTTCTTGGGCTCCTCTGCCTCAGAAGGTACCTCCTTGGGCTGTCCAGACTCAGCCAACGTGGACGAAACACCCGACGAGGACGATGACACTCTCTTCTGCCTTCGCATCTTTCCAGACGTCTTTTCTGCAGAGGAGCCCTGGTGGATCTGTATCAGCTCCTTCTGCATCCCAACCTGTGGTGTGGCGATTACTGTTGATTTGCACCACTGATGTGAGCGTACCATAGTGTGAACTGAATCAGCCCACCGCCAAACACTTGTCCAGTCGACAACGCCTGCAGCTTCGTCTGGAGCCCACTGTAACGCTGCAGTTACCAGAAGTCGGACAGGGAAGGCCATCCTATTACCACAGGTTGCAATTAACTAACCTGCAGACTGGTCTCGTCTGATCTTATACGAGACCCCGACCTACTGTATGTAGTGCCAGGTGAGGTACGAAAGGTTCACTTCTCTGTCGTGCCGACTACCTGAGGTTTGAGCGCATTCCTCCTAAAGAATGCCTTGCAGGACTCGCAGGCAATTGCGTTGAAGTTCTTGCAGAAGGCCTTGTCGCCACACACTTCACAGATCTTGTCACCAGTTGGCTTCTCCCTCTTTTCCTCAGTGACGTTCTCATTCTTGCCCTGGGGATTGGCTGTCACGTCAAGCTCTGGGAGCTCCAAAGATTCGGCGGAGCCCTTGATCCCTTCGGCAGTAGGAAGGCGTTCCTCCATCATGGACACCAGAATTCCCCAGTGGCTTCACGGATTCTTGTCATTTGTTGTCGCCTGTGACAGACCTGGTTCGACACATCTGTGTTAGCAGACAGAATCTCCTAGCTGTAGATCACAATCCAGAACCCACGGGAGTCTGGTTTCTGCTTACATTGGCCAGCAGCCAGCGATGCAAAATATGTGCACAGCTCGCCGCACACATGGCAGGTGAGGTGGGCACGACTAACGCTCTAAAGTAAACAAGTTCTAGGCGCTGAAGATTGGCATGGAGCAATGCATGCGGCCCTAACGACAGCAGATGTGTCAATCAAAAATTAAACTGAAACTGTATAATCAGCAACTCAGCATGCCACACATTTTTACAATTGGTAAGAGGTCGCACATATAAGAACATTTTATGGTCGTACATTGTTTGCGCATTTAAGAAGACAAAAGGTGGCTTTTGTAGATCCCTTAGCGTCAAACACAGCCAAGTTGTGACAAACTCATGTACATGTATGTATGCACATCACATAGTCTGTAGGCACGTGCAGTGCAGAATGAAAACGTTCAGCGACGAATCTCGCGTATTGCACCTTACACAGTCAGTGGCAGCGTACCTAGTACAGTCGCACAGGAGTGGGGAACAAGCTATGTCGCACCACAGCCCATGAGCTGCAGCTGCGCAGTGCACACTCATAGACTACAAGTAACGAGCACCCGCACGGTGGACTGACATGCCCCCTAGTAATGAAGCTGTAGTGTGGTACCTATATACGTATCTAACGGACTGCTATTGATTTTTCGTCTTGCTATGTGCTATGCATGTGGTGTTTATTTCAGTGGATAAGCACCGAACTACACATAGCAGAGACCTTCGAACGGGTTTAGTACTGGTAAACTTCTGGAGAACTCAGGGTCTCACCTGAGGACATAGGGGCTGAAACAGTAGCATTACACATTAGAAACAATATACCTAGAGGTGGTAGCAAGAACCAAGGAATGTACTGTATACACAATTCATGGGACCATGTATGGCAGAATTTTCAAGGAGCAAAAGGATCCGCTTGGGCCTTAAGGTCATGTCACTAAGTTGCATCCTTAGCACACTCAATCTTCAAGCTGTAGGTCTCAACATGCGGTACCATTGTATAATACAGGTTACACCACCTCTTGACTTAGTACAGCCACAAACTGTGGCAACATATAATCAAATAGTCATCATCAGTGCAGCCGACAACGAATTCATCTTCCGTCATTCACGGCTGGTTTTGTGACCATTAGTTGCATGACAGTAGGCGAAACGATTGTGGTAGATCTCTAGTTAGTGGTAGGATGCTAAGGTACGAAACTGTAGTGCAGGTTTCTCAAAGCAGCACTCTACCTACAGTAGGTAGTGACCAACAATAAAGAAACTTCAAAGCGTTTTATTTGGTGCGCCCGTGAATTGATTTGACCAAATGGCTCAACATACCATGTCATAATAATATAGCATAGTAAATCAACAATATAATAGTCTAATGAACTAAATAATATACAAACATAATTTCTTCACCTACACCTACTACTCATTGCTGCTTCGAGAACTCAAGACTACGCCGTTATGACTTCTTATTGGGGTACGTAACTCGGCCACTCCGCGAAAATCCATATTGAACTTGAGATCGCGACTGATTTGTTGATCCTGAAGAACTAACACAATCACGTGCAGGGTGACCAATAGAAACTCATTTTAGTTTCAGTGTCAGCTAAATTATGGTGCTGGTAGAGTTTCAGTTTCAGTTTCAGTTATGGAATCCGCGGGAGTTTCGATTCAGTAACTGAAACTGAGCTTCAGTTATTGAAGGTTCAGAAAGTCACAACGAGGCGCTCAAAACCATTCTTGTAAGATAATATTTAGTAGACAAAAAAGTAATTTCTAAACTTGGGAATGCATCATCGCATATTTTGACCTAAATATAAACAAAAAGTCTACATATGTGCAATATACAGCTAGAATTTTATGAAAATCTGCTGAAATTCGGCAAAATTTGTCATTCAAATAACCGAAACTAAACTGCGAGTTTCAGTTTCAATAAATAACTGATTGTAACTGAAACTGAAACTAGTTTAGGTTTCTATTGGCCACCCTGATCACGTGGTGTTAGTTCACCAACCAAAGACACGCACATGCAATGCACAACGTCAGAGCACTAGACAACACAACTGAAGTATCTAACTCAAAGTGACACAGGGAGCATTCTGCGACGAAGACGATGCAGCCTTGTCTAGCAACGGTCCCTTTGTTTCACAAAGACGCAACTACAAACGAGCAATCCTGGGAAAGACTCCCTCAGGCCAGTCTGACACCGGCCATCATCTTCTCCACATCGTACAATGAGGACATAAACTGGTCAAGACCAGAGGACTGCCGAAGAAAGAAGTTTTCTGAGACGAACTCTGCCAACTCTTCCACCTTCCAGAGGGCCCACAGACAATGCTGGTAGGCCTGCTCCACCCCTGCGGAGGTGCTCAGTTGACTGGCAAGGTATCTGGAAAAGAAGGACATTCAGAACACCCATCTACCTAGATTGTAGGCAACAGAATAAGACTCCCTATTGAGCTGTCACTTCCTCATTCAAACAGTAACGTGGTCATCGACCATCTCAGCTCTCCAAATACCTACGTATGTTGGCGTGGAGTATGTAGCTCTCTCGCAACATAGACACAACCACAGATTCCAATCCAATCTGATCGGCGTTGTCGACACTGGACAGAGCACAACGAAGAGGTTAACACCTTTTCAGCAAGTCCAAGTAGGCAGATCGGGTTGCCTGAATGGCTGCAGTGCCTTTCAATCCAGGCCGGCTTGGGTTGAACAAAAGGACGACCTTCAACAGCTCTGTGATTGTCTTGTCGTCCCGCAGAGCACCCTTCATTGAAGAGTAGAATCTGGAACGGTCGTCTCCCGCATTGTACAGTGTAGTGCCACTTTTATTGCAGAAAATGTCCCAATCACACTTATACTTACTCTATCACTCTTGATTTAACGAAGTCTGGCATATGGCCATAAAGGGTGTCCACCGGTGCCACAGGCCCTCCAAAGACCACTGGCACAGCCACCAGGGCCAAGTTCTTTTTTCGCCGCCCCCCAGGGCGGCGAGTATATATACGGACGCTATTGTCTGTTCGTTCCTCTGTGTGTGTGTGTGTGTGTGTGTAAGTACGGAAAAACTAGACGTGACGGTTAGTGCCACCCGATGGAGTCGAATGCGCTGAGTAACGCGCCGTTGTCCGTTTCTGTTGCTAATTTCCCTATTTCGAGATATTTACAATTATGAAAATGTCAAAAATGACACTTTTATTTACAAGTCGTATCGGCAAAGTTTTTGCTGAAATGGAAAGGGCATAAGACGCGATGAATTTGTGACATAGTCTCGGATTTTGGAATTCACGAAATTAGGGATATTTTCAAGGTTTTTGTCAAAATTCCCAAATTTCGACAAATTCAAACAGCTTAAATTTCAAAACTTCTTTGCACGGATGTATCGAGCATAGTCTGCCAAGTATTTAGCAAATAGTTTCAGCAAATATAATTAACGAAATTTAGGATATTTTCAAGGTTTTTGTCAAAATTCCTAAATTTCGACAATTTCAAACGGCTTAAATTTCAAAATTTCTTTTCGCGGATGTGTCGAGCATAGTCTGCCAAGTATTTATCAAATAGTTTCAGATTTTATAATTAACGAAATTAGGGATATTTTCAAGGGTTTTGTCAAAATTGCCAAATTTCAACAAATTCAAACAGCTTAAATTTCAAAACTTCTTTGCACGGATGTATCGAGCATAGTCTGCCAAGTAGTTAACAAGCAGTTTCAGCGAATATAATTAACGAAATTAGGGATATTTTTAAGGTTTTTGTCAAAATTCCCAAATTTCGACAATTTTAAACAGCTTAAATTTCAAAATTTCTTTTCGCGGATGTGTCGAGCATAGTCTGCCAAGTATTTATCAAATAGTTTCAGATTTTATAATTAACGAAATCACTGATATTTTCAAGGGTTTTGTCAAAATTGCCAAATTTCGACAAATTCAAACAGCTTAAATTTCATAACTTCTTTGCACGGATGTATCAAGCATAGTCTACCAAGTATTTATTAAATAGTTTCAGATTTTATAATTAACGAAATTAGGGTTATTTTTAATGGTTTTGTCAAAATTCCCAAATTTCGACAAATTCAAACAGCTTAAATTTCAAAACTTCTTTGCACCAATGTATCGAGCATAGTCAGCCAAGTATTTTGCAAATAGTTTCAGATTTTCTAATTAGCGAAATTAGGTATATTTTCAAGGGTATTGCTAAAATTCCCAAATTTCGACAATTTCGAATAGCTTAAATTTCAGAATGTCTTTGCATGGTTGTGTCGGGCATAGACTGCCAAATATTTAGCAGATAGTTCTATATTTTATAATTAACGAATTTAGGGATATTTTCAAGGTTTTTGTCAGAATTTCTAAATTTCGACAATTTCAAGCAGCTGAGATTTCAACATATCTTTGTGTGGATTCATCGAGCACTAATCCCAAAAGAATGTGGCGTCGTCCCATTTATACCCTTTTCAATAGGGCGTCGTCCCATTTATACCCTTTTCAATAGGGCGTCGTCTCATTTAGACACTTTTATTGCACTGTGTACCTGCGGCGAATTTTTCTGATCCATTTATGGATCAGTTGCCACAATTATAAGCGCAAAGTGTGCCTGCGGCGAATCTTCTGATCCATATGTGGATCAGGTACCCGAACAAATCCAAGACCAATTGCGGCTATAGGTACCTCACCAGATTGTCGGCTAAATGTCTAGCGGCACTTCACTATCCAGTGCACATTATCGCGCACACGCTCTCAAGTTTACACTGATGCCAACGTGGTGCCACAGTTTTTAGACAAAGCTTGTTGAAGCCAGAGGCACACTCCAACTGAACGATCTCCATGAAGGAGCCTGAAACAGAACTTGCAGACTGCTAATTTTCACGTGCCATGATATTTCATATTCATGATATTACACACATTGTATAACTGGCAATCATTTTATCAGTCGTATTCTGATAATGCATGTGCAAGGGCGTTCAGTGGCTAGGACTCTCCACTTCCCTAGGACACTAGGATCGATCGCCCGACGATAGCAGCTAACAGACTCCTGCACCGGCGTTCTCC